>WNWK01034255.1:0-20562 GCA_009830355.1 Cherax destructor | reverse complement strand
GACCCTATTTTGAAATTGGCATCGTTTGAAATTTGTGTGAAATTGGCCAAATTGCCATTTTCTGACCACAATTTTGGGTAGTTGTAATAGGAAAATAGGCAGTTTCGTGTAGTCAATCGATAGATGAAATGGAGTTCTAGCGAAATAGCTATAATTTTAGTTGCCTGAAACATTGGAATTTGCCGAAATAGGCTCAAAGTGGGCGAATCGCCGACGTATGTCACATGCCGCTAACTTCGGAAAGCATAATTCTGTTAGTTTTCGATCAAATTTCATAATTTTTGTGGCGTTATGATCGGAAAAAGATTCTCTATCATTTCATAAAAAAAAAATTTTTTTTTTTAAATTCTTGGACCCTGAGAACGAGTTTCGGAGACCCCTTGACCCTGAAAGGGTTAATAATGAACGAATTGACGTGATTTTCAAAATAAACATAGAAGCATGTTTGCTTTACAAGATCAAGTGTTCCTTTTGAAGTATCCCAAATATTTTCATATTTGGTGGGATAAAAGTCTGATATTTTGCTAAATGTCAACAACCACAACTGTATTTTTAGAATAAAGATAAGCTTCATTACAGAATACATAAGTACACTTGCACGATGGACTTAGAAGTGTTCTATCAGCAGAAAGTGTCAAAACAACTTTCCCAACAACCACTTCGAATATATTCTCCTAAGTGGAATTTTGGGAATTTTCAGTAAATCTGCATTGTTCATTTGCTTTTTGGCAGATTTTATTGAAACTTCGTCCCCAGGATAGTTCATATAAGCTTCTAATAGTACACCAAAAATGAGCGCAATTGGTAAACAAAAAAAAATTTCATTTCGGCAGGGCCCTAAGGGAAGACAGGAGTGAATGTAGATGAAGAGAAAAGGGACGAAGAGGCAGGAGCGATGAACAAATAAAGAGCACCTACTAACATCTGTAACAATCCTATACATGGAAGGATTGCGGAGGTCATGAGAGCGAACATAATAGCGAATACAATGCGCATCATGACGATTGGATAAGGATGGAATGTTCACTTCTACATAGAAGCTCTCAACCAGGGAAGAACGAAATGCACCAAGCATAAGCGTAATCCCTGGTGATGGATGGGATTGGATGGACAGAGTAGCAGGGAGGCCGTCAATATATCTGGTCACCATAATCGAGTTTTGATAAAATTAGGCTGAATGTAAACGAAGGAGAGTTCTACGATCAGCCCTGACGAAAGATGTGCGAGGTTTTAGGAGGTTCAGCCGGCTATGACAAGTTGTCTTCAGAGAGGTAATGTGAGGTTTCCAGGACAATCGACGGTCAAACAGGAGGCTGAGAAACCTGACTGTATCACGTCTGATACACATGGCCATATAGGTACAACAGATGATCAGAGACCACTGAACGCTTAGTAAACGTAATTTGACGAGTTTTGCTACTAGAAAATTTAAACCCTGAGAGGTGGCCCAATCGGAAACTCTGTTGATGGCATGCTGGAGGGAAACTGCAATGAGGTGACAGTCAGCACCCGCACAAGCTATAGCAAAGTCATCCACATAAAGCGATGACCAAATGTTGGATGGGAGAACTGATGTCAGATTATTTATAGCAAGGAGAAATAGTATCGGCTCAGAACACATCCCTGGGGGACACCTTCAGCTTGGACAAAGTCCGGGGAAAGCTCATTACTAACCCGCACACGGAAATGTCTTTCAGTTAAGAAAGCCTTAACCCTTTGAGGGTCGGTCCCGTACTAGTATGTCAGTGCAGCCAGGGTCGGTCACGAACTTGTACGCCAAATTCTAGTGCCTTCAAATCTGGTGGAAGAAAGCTGGCAGGCCTACATATGAAAGAATGGGTTTGCGTAGTCAGTGTGCGCAGTATAAAAATCCAAGCACGCAGTCATAATGAGAAAAACTGACCGTTTTTTAGTTTAAAACAGCAACTTTGTGAGGTGTATTTTCCATGGTATTTGTGGTTGTATTCTGGTTTTCTTGGTCTCATTCGATAGAATGGAAGATATACTATAGAAATGGTGATGATTTTGATTGGTTTTACGATGACAAGTACCTTGAAACTGAGCGAAAGTAACGAAAATGTTCGATTTTGGTCGATGTTCAAGAGTAAACAAATCACACCATGAGTCCAATACACATCAACTGGCATGTCAAATATTCTTGCACAAGTGCACTGATATTATTTATACCGTTTCTACAATGATGCAGTTGGATACATAACAATAAATCTTCTATTTTTCGGAGAATAAAAATTCAAAATCGAAGCAAAAGTAATGTAAAAGGGGCCATAAGACGTGACTAATGAACAGAAAAGGTTACTTTAGTGCCATGAATGTCTGCATTGTTTATTCTGGACCCTATTTTGAAATTGGCATCGTTTGAAATTTGTGTGAAATTGGCCAAATTGCCATTTTCTGACCACTATTTTGGGTAGTTGCAATTGGTAAATTGGCAGTTTCTTGTACTCAATCGATAGAAGAAATGGAGTTCTAGCGAAGTAGCTATAATTTTAGTAGACAGAAACATTGAAATTTGCCGAAAATAGGGCTCAAAGTGGGCGAAACTGCAGATGCGTAAATGTCATCGATACCGCTAACTTCGTGAGAGCATAACTCCGTTAGTTTTCCATCAAATTTCATAATTTTGGTGGCGTTATGATTGGAAAAAGATTCTCTATCAGTTCATAAGAAAAAATAATTTTTTTTTTTTTTGAAAATTTTTCGACCCTGAGAACAAGTTCAGGAGAGGGCAATTTAATTTAGCCTAACTCAACTAAATATATTTTAGATACGTTAACATTAATTTAATAATAAACAAACACAATGAAATATACAGTGGACCCCCGGTGTTCCTCCTGCTCAAAACAGGCCTAAAAGGACTACAGTGGACCCCCGAGTTTCGTAAAAACTTCACTCCTGAAGTCTGCTCAAGTGCCATACGAACGAATTTACTCCCTTAAGGAAAAATTTCACGTAGGTTAGTCTATTTCAGACCCCCAAAAATACACTTCCACAAGAACTTACAAAATTATACTTACATAATTGCACGATTTCCGGGGTATTCGTTAACCGAGGGTCCACTGTAGTCTACTTTACATTATTTCTTAAGGGAATAAATTCGATTGGTAATGGCACTTGAACAGGATTCTGTTACGAAAATGGACGAACACCGGGGTCCACTGTATTTTTCGTTATGTTCAGAATGATTTTGGCGAAATTATTGCATACACAAATGTTCACTTGTCTTATATGGCAAGTGAGTGTTGCTATTTAAGCCAAAATAGCAAGTTTTACCTAATCGCACGACATACATACATATATATATATATATATATATATATATATATATATATATATATATATATATATATATATATATATATATATATATATATATATATATATATATATATTTATGCAAATAATTAAAACTCTTATATATATATATATATATATATATATATATAGAGTTTTAATTATTTTGCATGAAAATATATATATATATATATATATATATATATATATATATATATATATATATATATATATATATATATATATATATATATATATAGTTTTTAATTATTTTGCATGAATATTTTTTTGTATAACGGATTAATTGTATTTACATTATTTCTTCTGGGAAATAATGGTTCGAATTTTGTAAACTTCGTGTTAAGTAATAGTTCCTGGAACGGATTAATTACGATACTCGGGGTTCCACTGTATATCTGGTCACCATAATCGATTTTCGATAAAATTAGGGCAGAATGTAGTTGAAGGAGAGTTCTATGATGGAGCTAATTGCTCCATATCAAACATTCCCAGCAAAGTAGAATAATCACTTAACGTAAAACCTGACTAATCAATTCAATATAATGTATGAATGAACGAATGAATGAATGTAAAACCTGTTATGAATAATACATACTTAGCTAATTATTCCCACAACACTTACATTATAATGACCACGTAAACTAACTGCAATGCAATTGTTTTAAATTGTTATCTCACTCAATTAGTTGCATTGCTACAATAAATTGCTACAATTAATTGATATGTTCAACTTATATTCAAACTTTATAACTTAGATATGCAACTTTACTTATTTTATAAATTATCAACCATAACTTTTTATGTATTATTTTATTATTATTATTGCTTTAATTTGTTTAATCTGATTTAATTAATTTTATAATGAAGACAAAAGTACAAAACTATGTTTAAAAAATGTCATGTCTAAACTATGTTCAAATTTCATAGCTTAAATACTCACCTTTACTCATTGTATACTATCTACAAAAATTCTTACAATTTAGTTTTAAGTTAATTTTAAGTCTGCCCAAAATGCCCTGCATACTAGGGGCTTTTGGCATGTCAGTAGTTACCGAGATATGAGGCGGAGAATTTGGCACTGGATGCTCACCTGACAGCAACAGGAGTCCTGCCACTTGCAGAATCGTTGCCGATATACCTTTTTTTCACTTTTTTATTATTTTATATAATTTTTATGTTCTCATAATCACAATTTACAGTAGTTCTTGTGATTTCATAGCTAATCTTTGTTCTGACACTAATATTAGGTACTGAAATTGTACTCAAATAATAATAATAATGATAATGCATAAAAATAATAATAATAATGATAGTGAATAATAATAATAATAGTGAATAATAATAATAATAATAATAATAATAATAATAGTGCATAATAATAATAATAAGTGCATAATAATAATAATAATAATAATAATAATAATAATAATAATAATAATAATAATAAAAGATGTGTCGCAGCCTTATCTCATCTGATCTCCACTAATGACTCTGGTGACATTTCAGAGAAGGGTGAGCCGTAGTCTTATCTCTTCTTATCAGTCCAGTAATTACCATGATGACATTTGACAGCTTACATTGCTTCCTTTATTTGTTATGCAAAACCTGTCTGTCTGTCTGCTGTATCTGTCTGTCTGTGTGTCTGTCTTTCTGTCTGCCTGTGTGTCGTCTCCTTTCTGTCTGTTTGTCTCAGAGAGTAGCTCAAGAACCAACTGGTATTACGCAGATCACAAGCACATTATAACACTTTGTCTTGATTTTTTTAGTTATCCTAGGTAATTTACACTATGTATAATTGTATTTACATATGTGTTCCTGTGAGATAGAGACAGATAGAGACAGAGACAGATAGATACAGACAGACAGACATAGATAGACAGCCCATCAGGTATCCAGCTGACCAGCCAGCTGCTAGCCAACCAGCTGTTTGCCAGCCAGGTCCCCATGCAGGGAGGCAGCCAGCTGCCTGCCAGCCTGCTGACATCACTTTCCACTTCAAAGGGGAGTGTTAATAGGATATGACATCAGTGAATCTATAGTGTATGCCGCAGTGTTTGCTCTAGCTGGCCTTCAAATTAACTGGTGCTCCCACAAGTTACTAAGTGGTCCCAGATTTTTTTAATATGGCGCACACCGAGTGTTAAGACCCATTCTATGCTGACAAGGCATCTCAGGCCAATCGTGCCAAATTTGGAGGCAGGAAAAATAAAACGTAAAATTACGTTTGGGGCAGTAGCAGTGCTAACGTAAATATACGTGTGGACCGTTTAAGGGTTAAGGAGGTTCAGCCGGCTATGACAAGTTGCCTTCAGAGAGGTAATGTAAGGTTTCCAGGATAACCTATGGTCAAACAGAAGGCCGAGAAACCTGACCGTATCACGTTCTGGGATACGCGAGCCATATAGGTACAATAGATGATCAGAGATGACAGAACATCTACTGAAAGTTTATGCTGGAGATAAACTGCAATGAGGCGACAGTCACCACCTGCACAAGCTATAGCAAAGTCATCAACATAGAGTGATCACCAAATATTGGGTCCTTAGAGAGGGAGCAGAGACGCTGTGTGCCACTAACTACGATCTTCAACACATCACTCGAAACTGGGCAACTACCTGAGGTATGAAAGACAGCAAATGTAGTTCCCATTTTTAAGAAAGAAAACAGAAACAAGGCATTAAACTATAGACCAGTGTCACTGACATGTATAGTATGCAAAGTCATAGAGAAGATTGTCGGAGAAGAGTGGAGAGCACTGGAACTGAACAAGATTATAAATGACAACCAGCATGGATTCAGGGAAAGAAAATCCTGTGTCACAAACCTCCTGGAGTTTTATGACAAGGTAACAGAAGCAAGACACGAGAGAGAAGGATGGGTTGACTGCATTTTCTTGGACTGCAAGAAGGCCTTCGATACAGTTCTTTACAAGAGATTAGTGGAGAAACTAGAGGATCAGGCATGTATAACAGGAAGGGCACTGTAATGATCAGAGAATACCTGACAGGGAGGCAACAATGAGTCATGGTACGTGATGAGGTATCACAGTGGGTGCCTGTGAAGAGCGGGGTCCCACAGGGGTCAGTCCTAGGACCAGTGCTATTTTTGGTATATGTGCATGACATGATGGAAGGGATAGACTCAGAAGTGTCCCTGTTTGCAGATGATGTGAAGTTAATGAAGAGAATTAAATCAGATGAGGATCAGGCAGGACTACAAAGAGACCTGGACAGGCTGGGCATGTGGTCCAGCAACTGGCTTCTCGAATTTAACCCCGTCAAATGCAGTCATGAAGATCGGGGAAGGGAAAAGAAGATCGCAGACAGAGTATAGGCTAGGTGACCAAAGACTGCTAACCTCACTCAAGGAGAAAACTCTTGGGGTGAGTATATCACTGAGCACATCTCCGGAAGCATATATCAACCAGATAACTGATGCAACATATGGGCGCCTGGCAAACCTGAGGATAGCGCTCCGATACCTTAGTAAGGAATCGTTCAAGACACTGTACACTGTGTACGTCAGGCCCATACTAGAGTATGCAGCACCAGTCTGGAAACCACACCTGGTCAAGCACGTCAAGAAATTAGAGAAAGTGCAAAGGTTTGCAATAAGGTTAGTTCCAGAGCTAAGGGGAATGTCCTATGAAGAAAGGTAAAGGTAAATCAGCCTGATGACACTGGAGGACAGGAGGGTTAGGAGAGACATGATAACAATATACAAAATACTGCATGGAGATAAAGTGGACAGAGACAGGATGTTCCAGAGAAGGGATACAGAAACAAGGGGTCACAATTGGAAGCTGAAGACTCAGACGAGTCAAAGGGATGTTAGGAAGTATTTCTTCAGTCATAGAGTTGTCAGGAAGTGGAATAGTCTACCAACTGATGTGGAGGCAGGAACCATACATAGCTTTAAGACAAGGTATGATAAAGCTCATGGAGCAGGGAGAGAGAGGACCTAGTAGCGGTCAGTGAAGAGGCAGGGCCAGGAGCTGAGTCTCGACCCCTGCAACCACAATTAGGTGAGTACAATTAGGTATGTACAGCTGTAGGTTTTAGAATGGGTTCATTGGTCTCTCTATTCTACCTGCCAGTGCCTGTCATTTCGTTTTGGTGAACTGATGACAACAGTGTGACATCTCGTTTGTCATGCCACTGAAATGCCATGATGTCATTGGCAGCAAATGCCTGCACCTCACCTCTACGAGTGCCCGCATCGAGCCTGGGCATGTTTAGAATTTGCATGCACTGTACCGCACACGTCTGTCATGTTCACTCGCAAGAACAAGAAATCACTGAGTAAGGGGCTTGTGTATCAGTTATAAGTATATAATATATACAACTTACCAAGATATGGCTCCATCATTGTTCTAACCACATCACCAGAGATACCCAATAACTTCCAGGTATATTTCAATGTCTTACTTCCAGTGTCCACAACTATATCCAGACAACTGGATACCAAAGTGTTTCCTCTTGCTTGGTATATGCAGCCTCTCCTCACTTAACAACAGAGTTTCATTCCTAAGACCACGTTGGTAAACAAATTCGTTGCTAAGTGGTAGTGGGTTTGTGTCAACCATCTTTGATATTGTTTTAATGTCACTTTTGCACCATTTATAACATTCCTGGTATATTTTTATTAAATGTTTATACAGCAGTGTAGTGTATAGTGTAATAAACAGAATAGAGGAAATCTGCTTTAATATACATAATTTAGGTATGCGTACTGGTCAGAGAGCCCGTAATAAGTTCGAGACATCAGTAAATGAGTATGTCATTAAGTGAGGAGAGGTTGTACTGCTTGAGAGACAGTCTACCTTTGAAGAGAATCAAAGACTCATCTGTAATAAGCTTCCTGAAGGGTTAAAAATACAGCTGGGCCATCATTAATTCGGCAGTCAGTAATCCGGTTCCATCAGTAATCTGGCACTAATTTTGGCTAGCATAATTTCAAATTTCTAAGGTCACCACACCAACCTGCCGCTACTGTTTGGTGGCGCTACTTGCTGCAAAAGTCATTCCAATTCCTGTTTCTTCATTTATTGTTATAACCTGCTTACTATTAGCCCTAGCCATGGTTCCAATGAATAAAAGAAATGCTTCTCATTGTGTAAAGCACATACACTGTACATTGTCCATAAAAGATGAGGTGGCTCTGAAGCCACTGTTGGTCGCCATGAGCTCAGCTCACTCAGATAAGCTGTGACTGGTAAATTTGGGCATATATATGAGATAATAGGTCTGTGTGGTAAGTGTGCAATATATATAAAAATTCCTGCAGCACGCAATGCACAATGAGAAAAAAATGCATGAAAACTGGTGAAAAATAACGACTTTGCAGTGTATTTTCGTAATGTTTGTATGGTCGTATTCTCATTTTTTTAATCTCATTTGATAGAATGGAAGATACAGTGGTACCTCGACTTACGATGCTATCATCTTACGTTATATTCGATAACCGATATTTATAACGTAAGAAATTTGAATGCGACTTACGTTGTTTGATTCGTCTACCGACATTCGTACCGGACGTGTCCGCTTGGCGCCCAGCTGAGCGCGCACTCCAGGGAGCGTCAGTGCTATTGTTTACAAGCGAGAGCGACCACCCACCCACACCCACGCATTCATACCAGTATATTGTCATTATTCCACTGTTTTTAGTGCTTGCAACTGCTAAATAAGCTACCATGGGTCCAAGGAAAGATCCTAGTGCTAAGCCTGTGGCAAAGAGGAACAGAAATATATGTACGATAGAACTGAAGAAGGAGATAATAGAAAAATATGAAAGTGGAGTGCGTATCAGTGAGCTGGCCAGGCTGTATGGTAAACCCTTTTCTACCATCGCTACCATTGCGGATAAGAAAAATTCAAGTAAAATCAAGAAAGCTGTTGTTGCAAAAGGTTCATGTGTGATCACAAAACACAGACCACAAGTGCTGGAAAATGTGGAAAGGTTGTTGTTGGTGTGGATCAACGAGAAACAGTTAGCAGGAGATACTGTTTCGGAGGCAATAATATGTGAAAAAGCAAGGCAGTTGCATGATGATCTCCTTAAGAAAATGCCTGCAACGAGTGATGAAGTGAGCGAATTTAAAGCCAGCAGAGGCTGGTTTCAAAAATTTAAGAAGCGTACTGGCATACATAGTGTTGTGAGGCATGGTGAGGCATCCAGTTGTGACAAAAGTGCGGCTGAAAAATATGTGCCTGAATTCCAGGAGTACCTAGAGGCTGAACAATTCCTCCCCAACAAGTGTTTAATTGTGATGAAACAGGCCTGTTTTGGAAGAAAATGCCCAACAGGACGAAGAAGAGAGATTAGGAACCTCAGATGGAGTAGTGTCCATCATCGGCCCAGTCTCTGAAATATATTCTGCAATAGCTTCCAGTGTTTCGGAAGTCAAAGATGCAGAATGGGAGACTACATTAGAAATGGAAGAAACTATCGGGGAGTCAATAGACTGTACTAAAGTAGAGGACGAGGAGGTAGAAGAGGGAACTGTCGTAGAGACTTGGGAGGGGACAGGGGATGAAGGTAGAGTATGAGGAGGAGGATGAACCTCCACACACGTTACAGAACTAGTCGGAGGCGAAGAACCTGGCAATAGGGATTTTTTGCCGGGCTTATAAGAGGGGGGGTGCTGAGGTTTAGGTGTAGGACGAGGACGTGTAGACTCAGAACTGTGCGAGTGAATAGAGGAAGGAGTGTGGATAGTATGGGAAGCCGAGGTAGGGACCTCGGAGCCAAGAACATCAAAAGGATTCGAGACAGGGGTGACGGAGGATGAGGCGACCACATAGGAAGCCGTGGAAGTTGGGACCCCAGAAGCGGGGCGACGTTTAGCAATGGGAGAATAAGAAATACGGGGAAGTTTCCCTTGAAGGCGAAGATGAGAGACAGCCATAGCATAGGAGAAGCCTTCCGCCTCTTTGAGACAACGGATTTCCCGCTCATTCAGGTAAACCTGACAATGGCGAGAATATGAAGGATGTGCCTCATGACAGTTAAGGCAAGAGGGAGGTAGAGTACAAGAAGAACTGGCATGGTCGTCAGCACCACAGACTGGGCATTCGGCCATGGACCTGCAATATTTTGCTGGATGACCAAAACGCCAGCAGTTTCTACACTGCTGCGGTGTAGGGGTCACCTTTCGAACTTGTAAACGTTGACCTGCAATGTAGACCGAAGGTGGCAGTTCTCGGCAGTCAAACGTTAAACGAGCTATATTGCAAGGATAACGTCTTCGCTTATTGGCTGTGAGGACAAAAGTGTCAACTTTAAGGATAGAGAGTTCTTGGAGCTCAAGCTGCTTGAAAATGTCATCACCACATGTCTGGAAATTCCGTTGGACAATGGTGTGGGGCAAAATGACAGAACCACAACAAGAATTGAGGGAATGGTGCTTGTCAATAGTAACAGGTGTAGTGTCAATGGTCGTAAGAAGAGAAAGATCGCGAGCTTGGCCAGCATTCTGGACCTTGATGATGCGAGTGCCGCTCTTGAGAGCGTGAAATGAGATGTTTTGACCAACATGGCGTAGCAGAGCCTTACCAATACTATGGTCTGAAAGATAGGTATTAGGAGAAGTTGGACGAAGAGTAAAAAACTTTGTCCATTGAGTAGTTTGAAACAGAGAGTTTAAGGGGAGTGCGTGATGAGCTGGTCGTTTCTGCGATGAACGAGAAGGGAGTGTCGAATCGTCATGTGTGGGTCTTGGTCGTTTGGGTGTGGGACCGGGGGTGGTCCGATGGGAGACGGGCGAGCGATTCGAAAATTGCCGCACCGTCGAGGGAGAAGCCGGAATCAAGGTCAGAGAAGAGCAAAGGTCAGACGTATTGAAAGGGCCAGTCGGGTCCCTGGTACCTGAAGCAGGTGACGAACCAGCACCAGCAAGAGGTACAGGGGCATGAGAGGTGTCCAAAGAGTCATCCGTTAACGAGGCAGGGTCAGTACTGGGTGCGGTATCAGGAAGGGGCCCGGGGGTAGTGGGTTCATGGATTGGGTCAGCCATGGTTAGGTTACTTCTTTCTTTTTATTTTTAAGAAAAAAAAAGAAAGAAGAAAAGAAAATAAAAATAAAAAAAAGAAGAAAAAAAGGGGGGAACGTGGAGGAATAGCTCCTAGGAGGAATGAAAGGGAGCGTAAATCCCCCTCCGTGCCTAAGAGGACCTCAACACCGCAAGTGGTGCAGATGCAGCATGGAACCCGTGCCATACCCTACCCTTCATGCCAGTAAACCAGCAATCCGGGATAGCACTCACATCCACCGAGCCATCTCGGCGGACAAAGAGAGGGCGGCCGGATATCCGCCACAAAGCATACCGCTTTTGGCCACCACCCCCGGAATCCGAAAGGTGGCCTCCAGAGATACACCCGTCGCCCGAAAAATACCCAAGGCCACCCCCCGGGTGACTGGAGAGGGATCGGGACATCCCCAGGCGATCCAGATTCCACGGCAAACTACACCACCGCTAAGGACCTCAACGGAATGGGATGGACCACGATACCCTTCCCCCTACCTAGGAACTAGAATGCCTGGGAGAGAAGCTCCCAGGGTAAAACTGGGAAGGAAATAAGGGAGGGATGAGGAGGAGGAGGAGGAGGAAAGGGAAAAGGGAAGATGGGGAAGATGGGAAAAGGGAGGGGGATTGGGGGGTAATTAGGTTCGGTCTGAGGAAGAAGACCAAGAGGTCCAATTCCTCAGACCGATAGCCTCTTTACCACGACAAGGAGCCCCCCTTAAAGAGGCCCCAGTGTGAAGAAATATCTATTGGACAATAATTTGCCACTTAAGTGCCTCCTGATAATGGACAATGCTCCTTGTCATCCTCCAAACTTGGTAGAGAAAATTGTGGAGGAGTTTAAATTCATCAAAGTGAAGTTCTTGCCCCTAATACCACTCCTCTCCTCCAGCCCATGGACCAGCAGGTCATTTCCAACTTTAAAAAACTCTATACCAAAGCAATGTTTCAAAAGTGCTTTGATGTGACCACAGACATGAACATAACCCTAAGAGAATTTTGGAAAAAACATTTCCATATGCTGCATTGTGTACACCTTATAGGTAAGGCTTGGGAGGGAGTGACTACCAGGACTTTGAACTCTGCCTGGAGAAAATTGTGGCCAGACTGTGTCCTAGAGAGGGATTTTGAAGGTTTTGGGGCTGAGCCTCAGAACCCTGAGCCTGAGCCTGAGCCTGAGCCTGTTGTGGAAGAAATTGTGGAATTGGGCAAGTCTTTGGGGTTAGAGGTGAGTGGTGAGGATGTGGAACAGTTGGTGGAGGAGCACAAGGAAGAGCTAACCACTGAAGATCTGCAAGAGCTTCAACAGCAACTGGAACAAGAGACCAGTGGTCAGGACAATGGTTCAGGAGGAGGAGGGAGGTGGAACAAAAATGGAAGAATGTGCCTTCTTCAAGGATTAGGGAGATCTGTGCCAAATGGAGTGATGTGCAAGCATTTATGGATGAATATCACCCTAACCATGCTGTTGCAGGCCGTGCTGGCAACCTGTACAATGACACAGTGGTGTGTCATTTCAGGGATGTGTTAAAGAATCGCCAGACACAGAGCTCCCTGGACAAATTTGTTGTTAGAAAGAGGTCCAGTGACTCTCAAGCTGGTCCTAGTGGCATTCAAAGAAAAAGGAAGTAACCCCAGAAAAGAACTTACCACCTGCAGTGTTAATGGAAGGATTCCCTTCCAAACACTAGCATACTACTCCACCTTCTCCCCTCCTCCCGTCCTCCACACATCAACAACTCTTCAATAAATGTAAGTGACATGTTATTGTTCAATATTTGCATGCTTATTTAGATATTCTTTATTAAATTATTTATTATTTAATGTCCAAAAGTTCTAAAAAATATTTTATTTAACTACTTTTGGAAGTCTTGGACGGATTAAATTTATTTCCATTATTTCTTATGGGGAAAATTGATTCGTCTAACGATTGTTTCGTCTTAAGATATGCCCTCTCTGACGGATTAATATCGTAAGTCGAGGTACCACTGTATATTACAGAAGTAGATATAATTTTCATTGGTTTCCCTCTGGAAAATACCTTAATATTGGGCTCAAAGCAACGGAAATGTTAAATTTTTGCCAATGTTCAAAAGTAAACAAATGATGCCACCGTCCAATATGTGTCCAACTGGCCAGTCTAATAAGCAGTCATGAATGGGTTGACATTATTTTTACAATTATTACAATAATGCAGTAGTCTGCATAACAGTAAATCTTCTAATTTTTGGGCGAATAAAAATTCAAAATGGAAAGCAAGTGTAATATAAGAGGGGTCTGGAGATGTGACTAATGAACAGAGAAAATGTTATTTTAGTGCCAGGAATGTCTGCATTGTTTATTCTGGACCCTATTTTGAAATTGGCATCACTTGAAATTTGTGTGAAATTGGCCAAATTACCAATTCTGACCACTTTATTGGGTAGTTGAAAAAGGTAAATGGGCGGTTTCTTGTACTCAGTCGACAGAATAGAAGAAATAGCTATGAGTTTGGTAGACTGGAACAATGGAATGGACAAAAATTGGCATAAAGTGGGTGAAATCGCCGATGCATAAATATCACTATTGGCTAAGTAACCTAACCACTCTATAATCCGGCAAAATCACTAATCCGTCACCCTGCAGGTTCCAATGATGCTGGATTAGTCATAATCAACCTGAATATACTGAACTTTTGTTTCAGATACAAAAACACATTTGTAATCTTGTATAACCTGTTGTTTCTATCAGTTCACAGGTCTTGTTTTGTCTGACAAGTGTAGCATACTTAACAGTAGGATAAATCAGTTCACTGGTCTTGTTTTGTCTGACAAGTGTAGCATACTTAACAGTAGGATAAATCAGTTCACAGGTCTTGTTTTGTCTGACAAGTGTAGCATACTTAACAGTAGGATAAATCAGTTCACTGGTCTTGTTTTGTCTGACAAGTGTAGCATACTTAACAGTAGAATAAATCAGTTCACTGGTCTTGTTTTGTCTGACAAGTGTAGCATACTTAACAGTAGGATAAATCAGTTCACTGGCATAATATCACTGAAAGCCAGGGTTCAAATTAGGTGGTGTGACGACCAGTATGACTTGATACTGTGCTTATACACGTATAGCATAAACATTATTGTGGCAAGGAACAGATACATCTCAGCCACAGTTGTCTTCTTCCACTGGTGTAGTCGTGATTTTAATGAAACAAGTGTGTTTTCCATGGTGTAATCAAAGTACAGTGGACCCTTGAATTTTGCCTTTCAGCAACTTTTTTCATCAAAATATAGCCTCACAGTTTGTGATTTGCCTTGTGATTCGCGTGGTACGGTACACATCCGAGAGCAGCCTACACCAACCGCACATACACAAAGGTGCCCCACACACCATTCAGAAGCAGTCTGGCATTGTTTCTCCGCAAGTGACCATCACCCGACACGTTCATAAGATACATTTTGTAATATTCCATTCTTTTTTGTGCTTGCAACAACTAAATAAGCCACCATGGGCCCAAAGAAAGCTTCTAGTGCCAGCCCTTTGGTAAAGAAGGTGAGAAACACAATAGAATTCAAGAAAGAACTCCCCTCAAGGGAGGTTCCTTGATGCTGGTGAGGGGCTCTTGATCTAGGGAATTAGATCTGTGCTCCAGTTCCCTGAATTAAGCCTGAATACCTTCCACATCCCCCCCACAGGTGCTGCATAATCCTAAGGGTTTAGCACTCCCCCTTGATTATAATAATAATCAAGAAAGAACTCATAGCAAAGTAGCGAAGTGGAGGAGGAAGAGAGAGGGGAGAAAGGCTATAGCGCCAGCCAGCGATAAAGTGTTGCATTAATCCTTTTAAGATTGGTGCCATACTGTTATGGGGTATTATGGACTTGTTATGGGGGCTATTGGAACCCAGCATGTATTGTTGTAATTAAATAACATGAATGCCTAATTATATTGAATTAATCAGCAGTACTGCTCAGGAGAGTTTAAAAGGCTTGGCCAGCCTTAAAAGCTTAAGAGCTAATTTAACTGATTTTCTCAATATACACGTAATAGGTTATATAAATAATGCACACATATTATTAACTAATTAATTGTAAGTTGCATGTCTCATTGTAATAACATAAGATATGTTGAGAGGATTTGCAAAGTGATGTGTATGTTTTGAGGGGGAGGAGCTTAGAGAGAGGTTGTTTTCCCACAATGCTTCCTGAGAACAATGGCGGCTGGAGTGAGCTGGTGTTGTTGGTGTTGATTTTTAACTTGGCTTCAGGGCTGAATGAGTGCCCAAAAGGTAATGGGGAGAGTTGTAAATCGATGTCACCATGACATTCTGTGATCTTCAGTGTATCAAGACACTGGAGGGTTAAGAAATGTTGAGAAAAAGAGAGTTGAAGGTGGCAGCTGAGCCATGTGCTTTGGGTAAGGCTGATTATATGTTTAGGAGTGGAGACCTGTATATTATATGTATATACTTCTTAATATAGCTCTATTTTTATAATGTTGGTTTAACTAACCTTTGAGAGGAATGTGAAAGGACCAATAAGTTTTCAGATGCAGCAGCTAACCTGAGTAAGTATCTTTAGCCTAATAATGTCCTCCTTTTACCCTAAGACCTTTTAAGTAAATACCCTATGCTAGTACATGTTGAACCTTGATGATAAATAGGGGAGAAATAACATAACACATACTAGTACGGCTTATGCACCAGGGCTGTTCTAGCACCCTCAAATCAAGTGGGAAAATACTGATAGGCATAGATGTGAGAGAATGGCTCTGCATGTTCAGTGTGCACAGTATAAAAAATCCTGCAGCACACAGTGCATAATGAGAAGAAAAAACTCCGACCATGTTTTTAGTTTAAAACAGGGAATTTGTAGTGTATTTTTGTATGGTATTTATGGTTGTATTCTCATTTTCCTGGTCTCATTTGATAGAATGGAAGATATATTACAGAAATACAGATGATTTTGATAGGTTTCACAATGATAAGTACCTTGAAATTGAGCTCAAAGTAGCAAAGCCGATGTTCAAGAATAAACAAATCATGCCTTGCGTCCAATACACGTCAACTGGTGAGTCTAGTATTCTTTCACAAGTGCGCTGATATTATTTATACCATTTTTACAATGATGTAGTAGTATACATAACAGAAAATCTTCTATTTTTAGTGAGAATATAAAATCAAAAAAGAAAGCAAAAGTAATGTAAGAGGGGCCTTGAGACGTGACTAATGAACAGATAAAATGTTATTTTAGTGTCAAAAATGACTGTTTTCTTTATTCTGGACCCTATTTTGAAATTGGCATCTTTTGAAATTTGTGTGAAATTGGCCAAAGTGCCAATTTCTGACCACTTTATTTGGTAGTTGAAATCAGTAAATGGGCGGCTTTTACTCAATCGATAGAAAAAATGGAATTCTAGTGAAGTAGCCATGATTTTAGTAGACTGGAACATTGGAATTGGCCGAAAATAGGGCTCAAACTGAGCGAAATCACCGATGCGTAAATATAGTCGAGACCTCTAATTTCGCAAGAGCATAATTCCGTAAGTTTTACATCATATTTCATAGTTTTGGTGTCATTACGACCGGAAAAAGATTCTCTATCATTTCATAAGAAAATTTTTTTTTTCCCCGAAAATTTTTTGACCCTGAGAACAAGTTTGGGAGAGGGCCACACGACCCTGAAAGGGTTAACAGTTTAGCAAGTAAGTTAACCCTTAAACTGTCCACACGTAGATATACGTTCACGTGCGTACTGCCCCAAACGTAGTTCTACGTTTTATTTTTCATTCCTTCAAATTTAGTGCGATAGGCCTGAGTCGCCTAGACATGAGAGAATGGGTCTGCGCCCTGAGTGTGCGCAGTATTAAAAAAATCCTGGACCACTTAGTACCTTGTGGCAGCACCAGTTCGATTGAGTGCCAGTTAGAGCAAATACTGTGGCAAACACCAGGGATTCACTCATGCCATGTCGCATTAACACTCCCATTATAAGAGGAAAGTAAAAATAGGTTAGATAAATACATGAGTGGTTGTGGGTGGGTGTGAGTTGGACCTGACTAGCTTGTGCTACTAGGTCTGATGCCATGCTCCTTCCTTCAGAGGATGTGACCTGACTAGGTGGGTCATTGGTCTAAGCTTGGGGGTGACATGGACCTGCCTTGCATGGGCCAGTAGGCCTGCTGCAGTGTTCCTTCTTTCTTATGTTCTTATGTATTCGGCAGGCTGGCTGGCTTTGGCTGTCTCTGGCTGTCTCTCTATCTGTCTATAACTCTGTCTATATCTTTGTCTGTCTATATCTTTGACTGTCTATATCTTTGTCTGTCTATATCTTTGTATGTCTATATCTTTGTCTGTCTATATCTTTGTCTGTCTATATCTTTGTCTGTCTATATCTTTGTCTGTCTATATCTATATGTCCTATCTCTCTCTCCCTCACATGTACACATAAGTACAGTTATTCTACATAGTGTAAATTACATAGGATAACCCAAAAATTCCAGGCAAAGTGCTATACAATGCTTGTAGATATAAGGCATAATAAGCATGACTGGCAAGTAATACGCATCGTCACTTCTGCATCGTGTATAATACCTGTTGGCTTACGAGCCGCACTCTGAGACTGAGACAAGCAGACGGAAAGACACACACACACAGGCAGACAGAAAGACAGATAAGTAGAGTTAGACAGAAATAAGCAGAGCTTGACAGACAGACAGATACATGCAGACAGACAGACAGATAGAGACAGATAGATAGACAGATATAGATAGATAGACAGACAGATACAGATAGATAGACAGATAGATAGATACAGAGTGAAAGAGCGAGGATACCCTGCACACATTCATTCATCAATGTCACTGCCTTATCAGTAGTTATCTGACAATTGTCATAACACCATTCTTCAAGGAGTTTCATATATACAGTGGTACCCCGGTTTACGATATTTTTTCGTTCCAGAATGCTGTTCAAGTGCCATTACCAAACGAATTTATCCCCATAAGAAATAATGTAAAATAGACTAGTCCTTCTAGACCCCCAAAAATACCCTTACAAAAGCATTTAAAAAAATAAACTTACATAAAAGGGCGAGTTTGGAGACCATCGTAAACCGGGGTACCACTGTACTCCTGGATGTCTAAAACATTGCTAGGACCTATAAATACTTTGGATATATTTATAGACAATAGTAAATTACCAAGGTAGGCGATAATGTTCACCTGTTGGTGTGATTGTGACTATTTTGAGTATTATTTCAGTACATAATATTAGTGTTAGAACAAAGATTGGCTATGAAATCACAGGAACTATTGTAAATTGTAATTATCAGAACATAAAAATTATATAAATTAAAATGAAAACTAGAAAAAAAGTATATCGGCGATACTTCTGCAAGCGGCAGGACTTGATGTTGCCGTCAGGTGAGCATCCAGCACCAACATGGCGAGCTTATATCTCGGTAAGTACTGGCCCTAAACTTTTTTTTTTAGCCTATCCTGTTTATAAAAATGCGCTCTTCATTTTGAAAAAAAAAATGATTTTTTTTTTCAATATATTCGGGGCAGTACGCAGGTGAACGTATATCTATGTGGGGACAGTTTAAGGGTTAAGTGATTAAGCGATAGAAAAGGGACAACACGAAACTAACTCCTCCAATGTTGTTGGAGGTATATACGGCCACTGACAACGCTGCCCTAAACCAACCTAAATATTTCTTATTTATAAAGTGTAAATATTTCTTATTTATAAATTAAAGTGTAAATATTTCTTATTTATAATTTAAAGTGTAAATATTTCCTATTTATAAATTATGTACATTGTTTCAGTGTGACTAGTGGTACTTCAGTCTGACTAGCACCACTATAAGGCATATGTCAGTGGCCCTTATAAACCCAACAACAAACACACACCACCACTCATGACATATGTAATGTCATATTTTATTCATTCTAGAGTACAGTGGACCCCGAAGTATTGGCCCTAATCCATTCCAGGAGCTAGGACTCAACTCAAACTGGCTGAAAGTTGAACCATTAATTCCCATAAGAATGATAACAAATTCTCACTCCAGGCAACATACTCCACCAATATTCAAAACCTAAACTTACTCACCATACAAGACATCCATACTTTTTACTGTGCCTATTACATACATAGAACACTCTATGCAAATATTAACCCACCACTCAAACTTCTCCTTACTAATTTTAACAGGACACATGACCATAAACACTAGACACAGATCACTCGATGTTCCCTGTGTCCACCTAACACTATGTAAAAACTCAATGCACATAAAGGCACGAAAATTTGGAATTCATTACCTGTCATTGCCAAAGAAACCCTACCTGTACCCCAATTCAAAACGATGCTAAAAACCACCTTCTCACCCAAAGCTAATTGCTACATATCAACCATTCCCAGCAAAGTAGAATAATCACTTAACGTAAAACCTGACTTTAAAGTCAATGTAATGTATGAATGAACGAATGAATGAATGTAAAACCTGTTATGAATAATACTTACTTAGCTAATTATTCCCACAACACTTACATTATAATGACCACGTAAACTAACTGCAATGCAATTAATTGTTTTAAATTGTTATCTCACTCAATTAGTTGCATTGCTGCAATAAATTGCTACAATTAATTGATATGTTCAACTTATATTCAAACTTTAAAACTTAGATATGCAACTTTACTTATTTTATAAATTATCAACCATAACTTTTTATTATTTTATTATTATTATTGCTTTAATTTGTTTAATCTGATTTAATTAATTTTATAATGAAGAGAAAAGTACAAAACTATGTTCAAATTTCATAGCTTAAATACTCACCTTTACTCATTGTATAATATCTACAAAAATTCTTACAATTTAGTTTTAAGTTAATTTTAAGTCTGCCCAAAATGCCCTGCATACTAGGGGCTTTTGGCATGTACACCTCATGTAATCTCAATAACCAAATGTAATTCTTTGTATCATGTCCAAATAAAAATTATTATTATTATTATTATTATTATTACAATTAATCAGTTCCTGGCACCCATAAATATTCACAAAAAATTCATTTTTTAAAGAATAACTATAGTTTTACATACACAAAACACACATAAATACTACATACAGTATTAAATTTATAAATAAATATTGAAATAAACATTTAAAATAACATTTACTTACCTTTATTGAAGAGACTTGCTGGCATCTGGGAAAATAGGC
>WNWK01034254.1:0-20562 GCA_009830355.1 Cherax destructor | reverse complement strand
TATGAGTGAAGTCTGATCATTATACTAGGTTTACCTTGTTTTCCTAGCAATCGTGTTTCTTTGATTTCATTACTTTGCACATTAACTCGTAGGTGGTCTTGTACTATGTTGATAGCAGTTTCCTTGCACTGGGATTGAGTTATGTCTCTGGGAATGTGGTTGCTGTTTATTATAACTGCATCAGACAAGTTATCTTGTTCGGTTTTGTCATCTTGAAAATCAAGATATTCATCAAGTCGAGTGTGCATGTTGTTATTCCAGTCCTTGATTGCTTCTTCCACCTTCATATTTAGAGTTGTTATTTGATCGGTGTGACTGGTTATAGCTGTTTGCAGAATATTTTCTGTGTCAGTATTTCCCGATGTGATCTCTTCAAGGTTTTGGATCTTGATCTCGAGGTTAGTTAACTTGGATTCATATTTCACTAGTTTTGCTTTGATGTCTTTGTTTTCAGCTTCAAGGGCAATGATGTATTCCCTAATAGTATCAGGAGTTGTCATACCTTGGTGCCCAGGATGGAATCCTACGAAGCTGGTGGGGTTGGTCGGAGAGTCAGCCATGGTCGGTGTTGTCATTGTTGTCGTCGGGGTCCGGGCGGGGGTGTGGGGGGTTGTTGATGCACCGTTGTGTAGACATGTTGTGCTTCAAAGTCCTTAGCGTTGGTTTCTTGTTACTGTTGTTGGTTCCTCTGCGGTTTCCGCTCATAATATCACTAGTGAAGCTATGGAGGAGGCTTTATTTCCTTTAGCTTGGGTTAGGCGTTCGTCTGGCAGCGCGGGCGATGTTTGGGTTTGCAGGGCTGTCTTCCTTAGATCTTCAATTTTGTTAAGGTTTAGGTAGCATTTCTAGTATTCTTGGGTCATTTTGTGATCTACGTGGGTTTGTGCAGTTGTACCTTCAATTAGGTCATCACAAGCTTTGATGAGCGCTGAGTTTTTTTGAGAATAAGGGCTGCTAGGATGCTGCCTCTGCCGCTGCCGCTAGTGACTTATAGACTATGTATATAATATTAGAGAAAATTATTGATTTTATGCTAGTTAAAATTTGTTTTCAAATTACAATATGATGATATTCTACTGTTAAAATTATTTTATGATGATATGGGATTGTAACAAGTGTTTAGGAGAATGGTAATATGAAATTGAGATTATCTTAAGGAAAATAACATTGAGCATTTTTGACAGTAACTTATAATATGAGTATTTAGTTTTGGGTGAGTAGGGGGTAACATAATAGTAACATATTATTAAAAATTGAAATTATCTTATAGGAAAGTAATATTGAGCATTTTTATTAGATGTGTGTGTGTTTCTTGTTATCAATATGTATATGTTGTGTTGAGTGTGTAATGTTTGTGGGTGTTCTGCCTAGAAAACAAAGTACAGTAATCTCTTTCCCCATATCCACAGTTGATACTTTCCACCACCATCTGCAGATGCCTGAAACTGCATATAGTAGGAAATCCTGTATATTAGTCGTTTTTCATTGACATACCTATGATATTGGGTGTTGGAGGAGTGTAGGGATGGAGACTGGAAGCAACGAGGTGGTGTGATGGTGACCATGTGGGTGGCAGTGTTAGTGGCCCAGTTTGGGTGGTAGTGTGAATGATGTGTGACTAAGCAGGTGAATGCAGTTGATGTGGGCAGTAATTAGGGTGATTTGTGGCTGCATGACTAGGAGTGTAGATGGCATGTTAGAGCTTTATGTACATTGAGCTTAGGTTGGTTGTTCATCTGGCAGCAGGGCTGAGTTTGGGTTTACAGGGCAGTTTTTCTTTGGTCGTCTAATTTGTCAGGTTGTAGATATCCACAGTCATTTTTTTTATATCATGATGAGTTCCACGTGTCTTAATGCAGTTGTACTTGCAGTTAGGCCATCTCAGGAGCTTTGATTGGCCCAAGGGACTGAAGAAAATTATGGAGCTCTGTTGCCACTGTTGTTGCTACAACAGCTAGGAGTGCCATAAACAAATATGCAAAGGTGTTACGAGAGACTGAGTAGCAGTTTAAGAATGACACAGAAGCCTGATGTAGCTGAAACTGCCTCACAGACACACCAGAAGAGAAGAAAGTAAAAGACAAAGTACAGCGGACCCTCGGTTTTCGTTGAAAATTCATTCCAGAATGCTGTTTGAGTGCCATTACCGAACAAATTTGTTCCTATAAGGACAAATGTAAATTAGATTAGTCGTTTCAGAACCCCAAAAATACACTTACAAAAGCTCTTACAAAAATAGATTTACATAATTGTTCGAGTTTGGAGGTGAACGAAAACCAAGGGTCCACTGTATTTCAACTCAAGAAAGGAGGAGGATATCACATGTAATGGCAAAGAAGTCTTTAATTCTGTAAAGAGAAATACAGTACAATAGTCTCCCGTATCTGCAGGTGATAAGTTTCAAGACCTACCATGGATACCCAAAACAATGGATAGCAGCGAATCTTATACAGTAGGGCCCCGCTTTTCAGCGTTTTGCCTTTCGGCGTTCCATTCATACGGCGACTTCAAATTATGACCAAAACTTTTGTATACGGCGAGCGGTCTTTCAGATACGGCGCACGCCACCCGGTTTGTTTACATTTTCCGTGAGCACATATCTCTATTATGTAATCATCACTCTTGGGCACATTAAATGTCCAATTTTACGTCAATATAGACATTTTCATTTATCCATCTATGATATTTTCTTCAAAATTATATAAGAAACACGTTACATAGCATATAAACATGCTGTTTATATGCTATGTTTATATGCAATGTAGGTGTGGTTGCCGGGCGGAGGGAAAACATTATGTAATACTAATAATAATCACTCTTGGGCACATTAAGCCTTTCAGGGTCCAAGGCCCCTCTCCGAAACTCGTTCTCAGGGTCCATGAATTTCAAAAAAAAAAAAAAAAAAATTCTTATGAAATGATAGTTTTTTTTTGTTCTAAATCTAATAGGTTAAAAAATACATTTTTGCGATCAATACTCACCGAGATATAGAGGATTGAAGTTGACCAAAATTGAACCATTGACGGCAACATCGGTGACTTCCGGTTGGCCGGTAATCTTCTATTTTCTTTCTTGAAGTTGTTTTCTTATCGATTTTAATTTTTTTTTTTTTTGTAAATAACTTTTATGGCCTGTGAGACCAATAGAAGTGCTGGTTTTCAAATATTCACTCGCTAATTATTATACAATAATAACATAAAGTTTGTTATCACTATTTTGTTTATACAACTAATTTCGCTGTCCGCTACTGGGTCTCTGCTCTCCCTGCTCCATGAGCTTTATCATACCTCGTCTTAAAACTATGTATGGTTCCTGCCTCCACTATATCTTTCTCTAGACTATTCCACTTCCTGACTACTCAGTGACTGAAGAAATGCTTCCTAACATTCCTTTGACTCATCTGAGTCTTCAGCTTCCAGTTGTGTCCCCTTGTTTCTGTGTTCCCTCTCTGGAACATCCTGTCACTGTCTACCTTGTCGATTCCCCGCAGTATTTTGTATGTCGTTATCATGTCTCCTCTGACCCTTCTTTCCTCCTGTGGAAGTCTCTGAAACATGGTTCCATGCACAGTGGTGTTTTACATTCTACACACATAAAACGAGTGTCTCTGCGTTGTTGTGGTTGTTTTTTTGTATGTGCACAGACAAAACACCTCTTCTGAGCCTTTTTCTTGCAAGCAGTAGCAGGCAGTTTTTTTAGGAAGTGTTCACCAGGCCTCAGATGAGATTGTAGGTGTTGATAACTTGGTGTTGGGCTGGTTTCTATTGCAGGTGTTGTTCCTTGGTACTTGAATATTATTTGTCTGATGACAGACAAACAAAATTCGCCGTATGGTGGTTTGGTTGTGGTCTTCAACTTATAAATATTATAAGCATTGAGCATGGTAATGTCCAGAATGTGAAAAAAGAGTTTTATGTACAGTAGACCGTCATTTAGCACGAGATTATGTTACACGTTACGGGTATTGCACGATTGAAGAATTGCGGCACATTATTATCTAACACGACGTAAAAATGATATTACACGGTTCACGGGAGTGGAAAATTTTTGAACGCACGGTAGCCCGCCTTGGTTAAACCATTGAGTCAGTGGGGTCCTACTGAGGGTGGCTATGAGCCACATCAAGTGCTTAATGCTGACGGAGAAGTGTTTTCTGGAAGAAAATGCCAACACGAACTTATATCAGTCAGCAAGAGAAAGTGCACCAGTCTTCAAGACAGCAAAGGATCGCTTCACCTTGCTCCTTTTCGGTAATGCATCAGGTGATTTCAAGTGTAAGCCCAATCCTCGTGCTTAGAGGAAAGGAATTTGTTTTCCTTCCGCAAACTAAGTTTATTCAGATACACGGGGCCAGGAGCTGAATATCGACCCCTGCAACCACAATTAGGTAAGTATAGTTACATTGATTATCATACATAGCAGCATATGTGTAGAGAACCTAGGATAACCCAAAAAAGTCTGACAAAGGAAATAAGTCGCTCTGACTTTTGGGTTATCCTAGGTTCTCTACACATATGCTGCTATGTAACAAAAAAGGCACAATACCATGACTGGAACAATACACACACAACCCGCACATATAAAAGAGAGAGCTTACGACGACGTTTGCCACTTGGACCATTTACAGAGTCACATTGACTTTGTAAATGGTCCAAGTCGGGCTGAAACGTCGTCGTAATCTCTTCTCTTTTTATATGTGCGGGTTGTGTGTAATGCTGCTATGTATGATAATCTTCGTAACTGTATCTGTGTATATCTGAATAAACTTACAGTTTGCGGGAAGGAAAAACAAATAACCATTCCCACAAGCAGCCTTGTTGTTGTTCAGCGGGGGACACCACCGGCCATCCCCAGCCACCCCCTGGACCCCACCATCCCACAATTCGGATGTATTTCATACGCGTCAAAAAAAAGTCCTCTGAGAGAGTGAATTGTGTTTTGATCTTTAAATTAATATATCTTGTATCTGCCAAGCAATCACAGTGTTGCTCAAAGTGGCAAGAAAAGGTATAAGCATTTAAGTCTTAGAATTAATGAAGAAAAAGATATTAGACAAGACATAACCCGTGGCTGTAATGAAGTGTTACTTTTTACACATAAAAAGATGTAAACATAAGTTTGTGTGACTGACTGACTTGACTGACTGAATGACTTGACTGACTTACTGACTGAATGACTTGACTGACTTACTGACTGAATGACTTGACTGACTGAATGACTTGACTGACTTACTGACTGAATGACTTGACTGACTTACTGACTGAATGACTTGAATGACTTACTGACTGAATGACTTGACTGACTTGACTGACTGACTTGACTGACTGATTGACTGACTGATTGACTTGACTGACTGACTGACTTGACTGACTTACTGAATGACTTACTGACTGAATGACTTGACTGACTTACTGACTGACTGACTTGACTGACTTACTCACTGACTGACTTACTTACTTGACTGACTTGACTGACTGACTTACTGATTTGACTGACTTACTGACTGATTGACTTGACTGACTGACTGAATGACTTGACTGAATGACTTGACTGACTTACTGACTGAATGACTTGACTGACTTAATGACTGAATGGCTTACTTGACTGACTGGCTGACTTGACTGACTTACTGAATGACTTACTGACTGAATGACTTGACTGACTTACTTACTGAATGACTTACTTGACTGACTGACTTACTTGACTGACTGACTTACTTGACTGACTTGACTGACTGACAGACTTGACTGACTTACTGAATGACTGACTTACTGAATGACTTATTGACTGACATAATTACTGACTGAATGACTTGACTGACTTACTGACTGAATGACTTGACTGACTTACTGACTGAATGACTTGACTGATTTACTGACTGAATGACTCAGCGGCGTCGGTGCCAGCATGGTAAACTGCTGGTGCCTCGCGCCTGGCACCACCACCACTACCAGATGCATGCACATTTCTCATCCCAATTGCAACACTATCATCATTTTCACTATCACTTCCTGTTGTACGCCCACGGGATGTACTCCGAGATGTACTCCTTCCCCTTGGAACAGCATATGGCACGCTAAAAGAGCGCATATACCGTCGTATATACTGACGCTTCACTGGAGAATATTCTGCTCCACTCTCTCTACTGGAACTGTTTTGAAGAGCTTGGAGTTCATATTCACTATCACTATCATCACCATTGCTCACATCAGAGTCCGGGATATGAGTAAATAACAGTTTTCTCTTTCGTTCTGGTACAATTGAGCATGAACAAGATGCCACAGCACCGGAGATGGAAGGCTGACGGTCGTCTGGGTTTTCCTCAATATTACCGGTATTATGGTCATTAGTTTAGGTCACAACCTCCTCAAAACCTTGAAACTCATCATCACTGACACTCCCATCGGTGTTAGAACTGTCACTGGAGAAAAAAAGTTTTCCAATTCACCGAGGAGTGAGGTGTTTCTTACTGCGAGGCATGGTAAACAAGGTGTACTAATATGGCATTCCCACAATGCACCACTGGCTCCCCGATTTTTTTCCTACTGTGCGCACTGACCATGCAGACCCATTCTCTCACCACTAGGCCTACCAGGTATTTCGCGCTTAATTTGAAGGCGCTAGAATTTATGCGTACTAGTACGTGGATAACCCCAGCGCGTAAGCCGTACTTGTACGACTGAAACCCTGAAAGGGTTAACTGTCTTATTTTACGTTAATATAGACATTTTCATTAATCCATCTATGATATTTTCTTCAAAATTATATAAGAAACACGTTACAAAGCATATAAACATGCTGTTTATATGCTATAGTGTTGCCGGGTGGAGGGAAAACATTACGTAATATTAATAATAATCACTCTTGGGCACATTAAATGTCTTATTTTACGTTAATATAGACATTTTCATTAACCCTTTGATTGTCGGAGACCCCTTTCTGAAACTGTCATTCTGTGGGAAATTGTGAGAGAGAAGTCTATCTGGGACACCGCCACTAGCAATAAACAAACTCCCAGGGAGATGACAGACTCGTATAATTTTACCGCAGTCATTCCCTTTAAGGTATGTGAGAACTTTACCCGCTCCTGGCCGCACCGAGGGGGTACCTTCAATATTCTCGTTAGCCCACTGCACTCTGGACCAGTATAAATAAATCTGAGAAGATCATTTATTATAGTTATGTTATATTAAATTTAAGTGGACTGTATTGGTTGTTAAACAACTGATCACTCCGGAGAAGAGGTAGAGAACACTTAGTTAAATTAACATGACCAACACTCACCTAATTAACAGCATCATAGCAGTGTATCGTAGATCGTTGACCTAGCTAAAGTACATCTACTGTGCGTAACAATATCATTGGCCAATAACAAATACGCAAGCAGAGTACTTAGCTTTAGATGAGGAGTCGTTCCGTTGTTGACGTCCTCCTGCGATCTGATTCGATCGCGATGGTATTAGCTGTCTCGTCGAGTCAAGGAAGGTTAATTTCGGCACTCTTATCGCCCACGAGACCGAGCGTTAGTTAACATGTGGTTGGTCGGGTAGCGAATCAGATCCTCTCACTAATCCGACCTTTTGTACTGTTTATACGTATAACTTTACATATTACGTATATCCCGGCTTAATGCCCACTAGTTTATACACATTCACAGTCTCGATACTTGAATTTCGAGTAGATAACTTCATATGTTAGTTCATTTCAATCACATCCAATATGGCGGTCGGGGTATGGCGTACCCAAGCTAGCCTCACCCAGTACAATCAACCCCTGATTATTTACAACTCGGTTTCACTATTTTCACCATTTCCCAAAGTTCATCGAATATATTTCAGTCTCTTCTAAGATGAACTCCTTGCATCAGGGTTACGACTTTATCCTGCCGTATGGTCATTTCACTCAGTTCAAAAGGCCTATGACCGCGCACTCGCCGGCGGCACCTTATTTCACAATTATTGTCCGATTACTGGACCTCCTGGACCGATTGTCCCACTTTATATTCGCCGCTTCCTGGATATTCCTCCACATTACGAAAGGAGGTAATTAAATCCGATTTGGCGGACGTCTCGACAAATTCCGCCGCCATCCCATCATCGGATATCGGCTCGGTAGGCTCGCTGTTCACTCTCTGCCTATTCCCTACCTCCTCCCTGCCCAGCCTCTTCCCCTTCCTCCCGCTGGTATGATGGTTCTCTATTACATACCCCATGTACCAGCGGTACATTAAGGATATCTGTTCATATTGGAAAGTTTATCAATTACAACTTTCGGAAAATACCAATATTTTCCACACATTCTATGTCGGGAAATATTAAAAAAAAAAAATTATTTTTTCTTATCATAATGTTAAGATTATTTTTCTGATTGTTTTTATCCTAAAAACAGATTTTTGCCATCAATATTTACCGAGCTATGGAGGTGTAAAGTTGGCAGAAAATGAGCCGCGTATGGCAACAGCGGCGAATGCCACTCACTCGGTAAACATTTGTTTACTTCCATTCGTAGATTTCTTGTTTTTTTCACTATTTTTTTTTTTACGTAACTTATGTGGCCTGTGAGACCAAGGTAAGGTGCAATGTATATATATACATTCGTTGTATGCAACACAATAATAGCATAAACATTAGTATCTTTATATTGTTTACAAAACTTGTTCACACAAACCAACAATACAAAAAAATCTTTATTACTTTTGTTCTATAATATATATATATACAAATGTACAGTCACTGGACATGTTCATAGACGTTCTGCAGCTTGTGGAACTCTTTGAAACATGGTTCCATGCACAGTGGTGTTTTACATTCCTCACACATAAAACGAGTGTGTCTGCATTTTTGTGGGTGTTTTTTTTTTTTTATATGCACAGACAAAACATCTCTTCTGAGCAGTTTTCTTCAAAGTAGCAGCGGGCAGTTGTGTTAGGTAGTTATCCTAGGTTGATGGTCGTCTGGGTCGTCATTCCTTCCTTCCTTCCTTCCTACCTTCCTTCCTTCCTTCCTACCTACCTTCCTTCCTTCCTTCCTTCTTTCCTTCCTTCCTACCTACCTACCTTCCTTCCTTCCTTCCTTCCTTCCTTCCTACCTACCTTCCTTCCTTCCTTCCTTCCTTCCTTCTTTCCTACCTACCTACCTACCTACCTACCTACCTACCTACCTACCTACCTACCTACCTACCTACCTACCTACCTACCTTCCTTACTACCTTTCATCTCGTCCTTCCTTTCTTCCTTCTGGTTTCTATATATACACACAGTCACTGGACACGTGCCTAGAACTGCTATAAGCTTCTGGAAGCTGGTTGTTGTGTCTGGGTCATCATTCCGTCCTTCCTTCCTACATTCCTTCTAACCTTCTTTCCTACATTCCTTCCTTCTTTTCATCTCGTCCTTCTGGTTTCTATATATATGCATATATAATCACTGGACACTTCATAGAATTGCTATTAGCTTCTGGATGCTGGTTGTTGTTTCTGGGTCGTCATTCCTTCCTTCCTTCCTTCCTACCTTCCTTCCTACCTTCCTTCCTGCATTCCTACCTACCTTCCTTCCTTTCATACCGTCCTTCCTTCTTTTCATCTCCTTCCTTCCTTCTGGTTTCTATATATACGCATATATAGTCACTGGACATTTCATAGAACTGATAATAGCTTCTGGAAGCTGGTTGTTGTGAGTGTGTGGACTTATAAATATGCTGAGTCAGGGTGCGGCTGCTGTCAAAATGACATTTTATACCACCACTCACCACCCTCTGCCTGTCAACACCCATGGGGTCCCATGCTCTTCTTCCCCACAGTCCTTCCTACCTACTTACGTACCTACTTATGTACCTACTTACCTACTTGCTTACCTCTACTCTACCACTTACTTACCACTTGCTTACCACTTGCTTTACCCACTTGCTTACCCACTTGCTTACCTACTGCTTTACCTACTTGCTTACCTACTTGCTTACCTACTTGCCTACCTACTTTCCTACCTACTTACTTGCCTACCTACTTCCCTTAGCGCTTGAAGCTGTGCGTGTCTAAATTTGCTGAGTCAGGGTAAGGTAGCTGTCAAAATGACATATACCATTACTCACCACCCTCACTGCTGTCAACCTGTCATCACAAAAGGGGACCCATACCTTCTTCCCCACAACCTCCTTCCTAGCTTCCTTTCTTCCTTCATTCCTTCCTTTCTTACTTATTTCCTTCCTTCCTCTCATCTCTTCCTTCCTGCCTTCCTTTCTTCCTTCATTCATTGCTTCCTTTTTTTTCTTCCTTCCTTTCTTACTTCTTTTGTTCCTTCCTTCCTCACATCTCTCCTTCCTTTCTTACTTCTTTTGTTCCTTCCTTCCTCTCATCTCTCCTTCCTTTCTTTCTTCTTTCCTTCCTTCCTTTCCTCCTTCCTTCCTTCCTCTCATCTCTTCTTTCCTTCCTTCTTTTCATCTCTTCCTTCCTTCCTTCCTCTCATCTCTTCCTTCCTTTCTTTCTTCCTTCTTTCCTTCTGGTATCCTGGGCATTGCTTTCAGTCACAAACTCCTCAAAACCATGAAATTCATCTTCAGAGACACTTCCATTTGTGTTAGAGCTATCACTGAGGAAGAGAAGAGTCCCAGATTCGCCGATGAGTCAGATATTTCTTACCACTAGGGATGCTGAACATGGACTACTGAAATGGCTTTCCCACAATGCACCAGTGGCTGCCCGATTTTTTTTATACTGCGCACACTGACCACACAGACCCATTCTCTCACATGTGGGACTACCAGCTTTCCCCCACTTGATTTGAGGCCGCTAGAATTTAGGCGTATAAATACGTCTGAAACATTGGCTCGTAAGACGTATATATACGTCCGAAACAGTCAAAGGGTTAATTCATCTATGATATTTTCTTCAAAATTATTTAAAAACACGTTACATAGCATATAAACATGATACATACACCCACAGAATAAAAATTGACAAATATGATATTTGTTTACCAAGCGACTTTGTAGGGTCGAAGAATTATGTTTCTCTAGTTAAACACTGAGGGATAACTGTAGAAAATATTCCTTTCATATGCCTTCAATCTATATACAGTCAACCCCCGTTATCGCCGTAATCCTTCCAGAGGCCCGTCATCACGGTTTGAATCATATTCTAATTTCCTTGAAATAATAGAAATAAATTAATCATTCAGACATCCAAATAATAAATAAATATTATTTTTAAGAACTTTTGATTAATACAGAATTATGAAATATAGATGAAAAAAGTACTTCAGTAACATGTCACTTACTTTATTGAAGAGTTAGTTGATTGTTGAAGACGGAGGCGAGAGATGCATCGTATGCAATGCTGAAAATCCTCCATTAACCTGCAGTAGCAATTCTTTTCTGGTTACTGCACTTTCTGAATCTACACTCCTGCATGTGAATGCTACACTCCTGCTGATCACCTCGATGATGCTACACTCCATGCTCATGAATGCTACACTCCCTGCATGAATGCTACACTCCTGCATGAATGCTACACTCCTGCATGAATGCTACACTCCTGCATGAATGCTTACAACTCCATGCATAATGCTACACTCCCTGCATGAATGCTACACTCCCTGCATGAATGCTACACTCCCTGCATGAATGCTACACTCCTGCATGAATGCTACACTCCCTGCATGAATGCTACACTCCTGCATGAATGCTACACTCCCTGCATGAATCTACACTCCTGCATGAATGCTCACTCCCTGCATGAATGCTACACTCCTGCATGAATGCTCACTCCTGCATGAATGCTACACTCCCTGCATGAATGCTACACTCCCTGCATGAATGCTACACTCCTGCATGAATGCTACACTCCTGCATGAATGCTACACTCCCTGCATGAATGCTACACTCCCTGCATGAATGCTACACTCCATGCATGAATGCTACACTCCCTGCATGAATGCTACACTCCATGCATGAATGCTTCACTCCCTGCTACACTCATTAAACATAAGAAAGGAGGAACACTGCAGCAGGCCTGTTGGCCCATACTAGGCAAGTCCTACACATTCCATCCTACTAACAGAATATTTGCAAATATTCAATGCTACCCAAGAAATAAGCTTTGATAATTCTATTTACTCATGTGCAATTCCCACTCAAATCCAACCCCTCTCACTCATGAATTTATCCAACCTAAATTTGAAACTACCCAAGGTCCTTGCTTCAATAACCCTATTAGGCAGACTGTTCCACTCATCAACGACCCTATTTCCAAACCAATACTTTCCTATATCCTTTCTAAATCTAAACTTATCTAATTTGAATCCATTACTCTTTACCACAGGCTTGGCACTAGGAGCTTTCTTGGGGCCCATGGTGGCTTATTTAGCTGTTGCAAGCACTAAAAACAGTGGAATAATGACAATATACTGGTATGAATGCGTGGGTGGTGTGTGGGTGGTGGTCACTCGCTTGTAAACAATAGCACACTGAGTGCCTGGGTGCCCAGCTGGGCCACGGGCCATGCGTATGCGTCCGGGACGAATCGCCGACTCCGATAGGCTTGTCTATTACCGAGCCAAAATTCTCATTAAGAAACCTGTCTAACACTGATTTGGACGACCTCCGACGCCGTCTATCACCGGGGGTTGACTGTATAGCTATTCACGATCCTTGTGGGTTTAGCACTTCTTTTTTATGATAATAATAATAATACTATCAATAATTCTAAAAATAGTGTGTTGCATGAGAATGGGAGTGTTGCTGTTTGCTTATTTTGTACTAACTTGTACACAATGTAAGAGTATTTATATTGTGAGGTAATTATTATTATAATAAAAATTTTTTTTTGAGGTAAAAGTTTCACAAACTCTTACAAACGCATGTAAATGAACTAAAAGTGGACACGTATTAATTGCATTCATTTCGTCTGACCGAGTGATCGCCCACTACCTGTTCAGTTTTTTTTTTACCTAGTCTGAACTCCATATCTCGTTCTCTCTCTCGTTTACTCTTTCGTTAACTAGTTGGCTCTCATTGACTATGGCGTCTTAGCTTAGTTGTGATAAAAAGAGGAGTCGTAAGCCTCTTACTTTAAGTGCCAAGTTAGAAATGATTAAATTCAGTGAACTGACTTTTTTGGGTTATCCTAGGTTGTCTACGCATATTCCGGTATCTATGATAATCTATGTACAGTGGTCCCTCACCTAACGAGTATTCCACATAACGAGCAAATCGAGTAACGAGCTCTTTTTTCGCTAAATATTTCCCTCATGTAGCGAGCATTCCCTCGTGTAGCGAGCCGTACCAGATCTGTCTGCCTGCCCCGCGCCTGCGGAGGACGCCAGTCTAGCATTGTTTACCATTGAGAGAACATTACCCAGCGCGCTCTTTCAAACATTCACAATACTTTTGTTGTATTTTTTGGTGGTTTAGTGATTGTCACTGTGAAGTAAGTCACTATGGGTCCAAAGAAGCTTCCTAGTGGCATTCCTGTGGTAAAGAGAGTGAGGACCACCATCAAACTGAAGAAAGAAATTGTAGAAAAATATGAGAGTGGTGTACGTGTGAGTGAGCTTGCCAGGATGTACAAGAAAAGCACATCTACTATCGCCACTATCCTGGCAAAGAGAAATGAGATCAAGGAAGCTAATGTTGCAAAAGGGGTTGATATGTTAACAAAAAAGAGATCGAAAACAGTGGATGAGGTTGAGAAGTTGTTGATGGTGTGGATAAACAATAAACAATTAGCAGGTGATAGTATTTCAACGGTGATAATTTGTGAAAAGGCAAGGAAGTTGCACGCAGATCTTGTCAAGACAATTCCTGGAACCAGTGGTGAGGAGAGTGATTTTAAAGCCAGCAAAGGCTGGTTTGAGAGGTTTAAGAAACATAATGGCATACACAGTGTTGTGAGGCATGGTGAGGCAGCCAGCTCAGACAAACGTGCAGCTGAAAAATTTGTGAGTGAATTTAAGGGGTTCGTAGAGGCTGAAGAATTCCTCCCCCAACAAGTGTTTAATTGTGATGAAACAGGCCTGTTTTGGAAGAAAATGTCCAATAGGACCTTCATTACTCAGGAGGAAAAGGCACTGCCAGGACACAAGCCTATGAAAGACAGGCTAACTCTTATGCTTTGTGCCAATGCCAGTGGTGATTTTAAAGTGAAGCCTTTACTGGTGTATCACACAGAAAATCCCAGAGCCTACAAGAAACAATGTTAACAGGAATAATTTGTGTGTGCATTGAAAGGCTAACACTAATGCATGGGTCACTAAGGACTTTTTCAAGGAATGGTTGACTTGAGTGTTTGGCCCTAGTGTGAAGAGATACCTCCTGGAAAAGAAATTGCCACTCAAGTGCCTTTTGGTACTGGACAATGCTCATGCTCATCCTCACAACTTGGAAGAGTTGTTGTCTGACAACTTCAATTTCATCAGAGTGAAGTTCTTGCCTCCTAACACCACTCCTCTCATCCAGCCCATGGACCAGCAGGTCATTGCAAACTTCAAGAAACTGTACACCAAAGCAGTGTTTCAGAAGTGTTTTGATGTGACCTCAGACACTGCATTGACCCTAAGAGAGTTCTGGAAAGATCACTTCAATATTGTGCATTGCATAGGCGGAGTGACTTCCAGGACTTTGAACTCTGCTTGGAGACCACTGTGGCCGGATTGTGTTGAAAAGAGGGATTTTGAAGGATTTGAGGCTGACCCTGACCCTGACGACCCTGTGCCTGTTATGGAAGATATTGTGGCATTGGGGAACAGCCTGGGATTGGAGGTGAGTGGTGAGGATGTGGAAAAGTTGGTGGAGGAGCACAGGGTAGAGCTAACAATTGAAGAGCTGCAAGAGCTGGAACTGGAACAGCATCAGACCAGAGCTGAGGTTATTGCTTCACAGGAGGAGGGAGAGAGAGCGAAGGAGGTGCCTTCTTCAGAGATTAAGGAAATGTGTTCTATGTGGAGTAGGTTGCAGACATTTGTTGAAAAACACCACCCTGAGCAAGCTGAAATGAGCCATCTGTACTCACCTAATTGTACTCACCTAATTGTGGTTGCAGGGGTCGAGACTCAGCTCCTTGCCCCGCCTCTTCACTGTCCACTACTGGGTATCTGCTCTCCCTTCTCCATGAGCTTTATCATACCTTGTCTTAAAACTATGCATGGTTCCTGCCTCCACTATATCGTTCGCTAGACTATTCCACTTCCTGACTACTCTATGGCTGAAGAAATGCTTCCTAACATCCCTTTGACTCATCTGAGTCTTCAGCTTTCAGTTGTGCCCCCTTGTTTCTGTGTTCCCGCTCTTAAAATTCTGTCACTATCCACCTTTTCGATTCCCCACAGTATTTTGTATGTCGTTATCATGTCTCCTCTAACCCTTCTGTCCTCCAGTGTTGTTAGTCCTATTTCCCTCAACCTTTCTTCATAGGACAGTCCCCTGAGTTGTGGAACTAGCCTTGTCGCAAACCTTTGCACTTTCTCTAGCTTCTTGACGTGCTTGACAAGATGTGGGTTCCAGACTGGTGCTGCATACTCTAGTATGGGCCTGACGTAAATGGTGTACAGTGTCTTGAACGATTTCTTGTTAAGGTAACGGAATGCTAATCTTAGGTTTGCCAGTCGCCCATATGCTGACGCAGTTTTCTGGTTGATGTGTGCCTCCGGAGACGTGCTTGGCGTTATACTCACCCCAAGGTCTTTCTCCTTTGACGAGGTTTGTAGCCTTTGTCCACCTAGCCTGTACTCTGTCAGCGGTCTTCTTTGCCCTTCTCCGATCTTCATGACTTTGCATTTGGTGGGATTAAATTCGAGAAGCCAGTTGCTAGACCAGATGTTAAGCTTGTCCAGGTCTGTTTGAAGTTCCTGCTTGGTCCTCTTCCGATGTGATTCTCCTCATTAGTTTCACATCATCTGCGAACAGAGACACTTCTGAGTCTATCCCGTCCGTCATGTCATTTACATATACCAAGAATAGCACTGGTCCTAGGACTGACCCCTGCGGTACACCGCTCGTCACAGGCGCCCACTGTGACCTCATCACCCACCATGACCCGTTGTTGCCTCCCTGTGAGGTATTCCCTGATCCATTCCTGTGCCCTTTCTGTTATACATGCCTGTTCTTCCAACTTCTTTACTAATCTCATATGAGGAACTGTCAAAGGCCTTCCTGTAGTCCAGGAAAATGCAATCAACCCACCCTTCTCTCTCTTGCCTTACCTCTGTTACTTTATCATAGAACTCCAGGAGGTTTGTTACACAGGATTTGCCTTCCCGGAATCCGTGCTGGCTGGCGTTGATTATCCTGTTCAGCTCCAGATGTTCCACCATTCTTTTCCTGATGATTTTCTCCAAGACTTTGCACACTATACACGTAAGTGACACCGGTCTATAGTTTAGTGCCTCTTTTCTGCCTTTTTTTTAAAGATGGGGACTACGTTGGCCTTTTTCCATACCTCAGGTAGCTGCCCAGTTTCAAGGGATGTGTTGAATATTATGGTAAGTGGCACACTCAGTACCTCAGCTCCTTCCCGAAGGACCCACGGGGAGATATTGTCCGGACCCATTGCCTTTGAGGTATCAAGGTCACTGAGTAACTGCTTCACCTCCTCCACACTTGTGTGTATGCCCTCCAACACTTGATACATCCCCTGTTAATGATGCACCCCATCCTGTCTACCCAGCTGCCTTCCTTCCTCCACTGTGAATACTTCCTTAAACCTCGAGTTGAGCTCCTCACATACCTCTTGATCGTTATTTGTGAGTTCCCCATCTTCTCTCCTCAGCCTTATCACCTGGTCCTTGACTGTTGTTTTCCTTCTGATGTGACTGTACATCAGTTTCGGGTCAGACTTAACTTTCGATGCTATGTCATTTTCATACTGTTTCTGGGCCTCCCTCCATACTTGTGCATACTCATTTCTAGCTCTTCTGCTAGTCTATTTATTTACTTGGGTTCTTTGCCTTCTGTACCTTTTCCATTCTCTGACACTCTGAGTCTTTGCCTCCCTGCACTTTTGGGTAAACCAGGGGCTCTTTCTGGCCTTCCCATTTAATCTTTTTCCTCTGGGTATAAACCGTTCCTCTGCCTCCTTGCACTTTGTCGCTACATATTCCATCATTTCATTTACTGACTGTCCTTCCATTTCCCTTTCCCACTGGACCTGCAGGAAGTTCCTCATACTTGTGTAGTTCCTTCTTTAAAGTCTGGTTTGTCTCTTTCGGTACCGTTTCCCTCTCCACCTGTAGCTGTACAATGTACTCAAAGCTCAGCACCATATGGTCGCTGGCTCCCAGGGGCTCTCTGTGTTATGTCCTCAATATCCGAGCTGTTCAGGGTGAATATAAGGTCCAGCCTTGCTGGTTCGTCCTCTCCTCTCTCTCTGGTCATGTCCCTGACATGTTGGTGCATCAGGTTTTCCAGTACCACGTCCATCATCTTGGCTCTCCAAGTTTCTGGACCCCCACATGGTTCTTGGTTCTCCCAGTCAATCTCCCTGTGGTTGAAATCGCCCATGACCAGTAACTTCGCTCTGCTCATGTGCGCTTTTCTTGCCACCTCCGACAGTGTGTCCACCATCGCTCTGTTGTTCTCATCATATTCCTCACCTGGCCTCCTGCCGTTTTGTGGTGGGTTGTACATCACTGCAATGACTATCTTGTGCTCCCCAGACTGGATGGTACTACTATGAAGTCCCTTTCTCTACACACCTCCATTCCTTCCATTTCCTCGAACCTCCAACGGTTCCTTACGAGCAACCACTTCAGTGACAGAGCCATGTTGCACTTCAGGAAAATATTAAAGAGATGCCAGAAACAGAGGACTGTGGACAGTTATTTCACGAGGCAGGGATCCACTGACTCTCAAGCTGGTCCTAGTGGCATTAAAAGAAAAAGAAGGGAAGTAACCCCAGATAAGGACTTGTTACCTGAAGTCCTTTTGGAGGGAGATTCCCCTTCCAAACACTAACACCCTCACCCTGTCGTCCTCCCTATCTTCCAGATGCCTGCAACTTTCTTCAATAAAGTGTGAGTGGTGCACTTTGGAGTCTGTGGAGACAAAGAACTTTGTCCATGGAAGTTAAGAGGGGATTGTATGAGAGTATAGTTATACCAACACTCTTATATGGGTGTGAAGCATGGGTGATGAATGTCGCAACGAGGAGAAGGCTGGAGGCAGTGGAGATGTCATGTCTTAGGTCAATGTGTGGTGTGAATATAATGCAGATAATTCGGAGTTTGGAAATTAGGAGGAGGTGCGGATTACCAAACTATTATCCAGAGGGCTGAGGAGGGGTTGTTGAGGTGGTTCAGACATGTAGAGAGAATGGAACGAAACAGAATGACCTCGAGAGTGTATAAATCTGTAGTGGAGGGAAGGCGGGGTAGGGGTCGGCCTAGGAAAGATTGGAGGGAGGGGGTAAAAGAGGTTTTGTGTGAGAGGGGCTTGGATTTCCAGCAAGCATGCGTGTGCGTATTTGATAGGAATGAATGGAGACAAATGGTTTTAAATACTTGACGTGCTGTTGGAGTGTGAGCAAAGTAACATTTATGAAGGGATTCAGGGAAACCGGCAGGCCGGACTTGAGTCCTGGAGATGGGAAGTACAGTGTCTGCACTCTGAAGGAGGGGTGTTAATGTTGCAGTTTTATAACTGTAGCGTAAAGCACCCCTCTGGCAAGACAGTGATGGAGTGAATGATGACGAAAGTTTTTCTTTTCGGGCCACCCTGCCTTGGTGGAATCGGCCGATGTGTTAATAAAATAAAATAAAAAATAAATTTTGGGTGGAGCGGATTAATTGTACACGTACAGTGGTACCTCGAGTTACGATGGTCCCCAAAATCGCCCTTTTATGTAAGTTTATTTTTTTAAATGCTTTTGTAAGTATATTTTTGGGGGTGTAAAAGGACTAGTCTATTTTATATTATTCCTTATGGGGATAAATTTGTTTGGTAATGGCACTTGAACAGCATTCTCGAATGAAAATATAGCGTAACTCGAGGTACCACTGTATTTACATTATTTCTTATGGGAAATAAGGTTTCGAATTACAAGCAATTTGTCTTAAGAGCTAGCTCCTGGAATGGATTAATTTCGTTAGTCGAGGGACCACTGTAACTGTATTTGTGTATACCTGAATAAACTTATTAACAAGGTACAGTGGACCCCCGGCTAACAATCACCCTGAATACAATTATGAGTAAATAAGTGTTGGGCAGTGTATTTTGGGTTGAAATAGACAACCTCGGACATTATTTCAGTGAATAATTGTCGAATGGCATTGAGCAGGCTTCTGCAATGAATTTTGATCGCACGGGGCCCGGACCCCGAGTAACGTAAAAACTTCATAAAGAAGCCTGCTCAAGTGCCATTACCAACGAATTACTCCCTTAGGAATAATGTCACGTAGGTTAGCTATTTAGACCCCAAAATACACTTCCACAAGCACTTACAATATTATACTTACATATTGTCGATTTCCGGGTGTTCGTTACTGGGGTCCACTGTATGTTGATCGCTGAGATAGCCATCAAATACAGTTACATATAGCAGCATATGTGTAGAGAACCCAGGATAACCCAAGAGTGTACTCACCTAATTGTGGGTCAGGGTCGAGACTCAGCTCCTGGCCCCGCCTCTTCACTGACCGCTACTAGGTCCTCTCTCTAGCTGCTCCATGATCTTATCATACCTCATCTTAAACCTGTGTATGGTTCCTGCCTCCACTACATCACTTGCTAGACTATTCCACTTCCTGACTACCCTATGGCTGAAGAAATACTTCCAACATCCCTTTGACTCATCTGAGTCTTCAACTAACACTTCTAGGAGCTAATGCTGCTGGGGATTGCAAGTTAAAACCTATGATAATTTATCACTCAGAGAATCCTAGGCCCTAAAGAACTATGCAAAGGTAGCCTCCCTGTTTATTATAAATCCAATTTGAAAGCTTGGATGACTACTGATCTTTTCATAAATTGGTTCACAGACTATTTTAAGCCAATGTTAACCCTTTCGGGGTTATGGTCGTACAAGTATGTTTTACGCACTGGGGTTATTGACGTACTAGTACGCCTAAATTCTAGCGCCCTCAAATCAAGCAGAAACAGGCTGTTAGGCCTAGATGTGATAGAATTTGTTTGTGCGGTCAGTGTGCGCAGTATAAAAATTCTGCACCACACAGTGCATAATGAGGAAAAAACTCTGACCGTGTTTTTTGGTTTAAAACAGCGACTTTGCAGTTTATTTTCGTATGGTATTTATGCTTGTATTCTCGTTTTCTTAGTCTCATTTTATAGAATAGATGATATATTACAGAAATAGAGATCATTTTGACTGGTTTCACGATGACAAGTACCTTGAAACTGAGCGCAAAGTAGCGAAAATGTTCGATTTTGGCCGATGTTCAGGAGTAAACAAATCACACCATGCGTCCAATACACATCAACTGGAGAGTCTAATATTCTTGCACAAGTGCGCTGATATTATTTATACCATTTTTACAGTGATGCAGTTGTTACATAACAGTAAATCTTCTATTTTTTGAGAGAATAAAATTCAAAATGGAAAGCAAAAGTAATGTAAGAGGGG
>WNWK01034253.1:0-20563 GCA_009830355.1 Cherax destructor | reverse complement strand
TGGAAAAATTTATTTGTGAAATAGCCGTTGATTTATCTAGACGATGGTGATAGGTGAAGATTGTAAAGACTGTCCCCACCGGGAAAAACCTGTCTTCTAGTGGTGATAATGGTATGGTGATCCTACAAGATGTGGACAAAAAAGTTATGTACAGTTCAGGACTTTTAACATGAAACGTTTCGCCACTAGTAGCTTGTTCAGTGCAAAGACTGAAGAACTCATTTGGGGGGGAAACTTTCTTAAAATAAATCCCCTGCTCTGTACGTAAGTCTTTCCTAGTGGTGTTAGAGTTCGTGTTGGCTCCAGGAGGGATGTCCCCTTGTCAGATGTCAACAAACCCATGGTGTTTCCTACCACCTGGCTGTCCATCGCCTTCGTTTCTGCTTATTTCACATCTCAAGCTGTCAGTTATTCAATAGTATTAGGCAAAGTTGTGGTGGACCCCCATGTCTTATTGTTCTTCACTGCTTTAGTGTATATTTGTATCTCTCATCCTCATTGATGTTTCCCCGGAGTACTCCGTTTTCCCTGCTCCTCTTGTCCTTTCAATATTTTGGGAAAAACTGACCGTTCTCTTTCGACTGACGTAAAGAGCACAAAAAGGTTAGACTTGTCGACACTAAAAACGCTTTTTTCGTCATTTTAAAAAAGTCACCCTATTGACTGGTCCTCTGAAAAAACTGTCTACCCTTCCAGCCTTGACGGTCGTCGTCTTGTTGAAGTTCCTTTATACACAGTTTTCCTAATATGAATCTTAGTCGTGGCTTTGTCTCTGTAGATGCCTTCCTTTCTCAATACATTGTCAAAGTCCAAACTTCAGAACACTCGTGATTTGACCTACCTTTTCCTCCCCCTTCTTACCTCTTCTACTTCCCCATTTTTGACTTCTTTTTTTCTGCCTAGATGTGTTGTGTCCTTCACATTTTTCCCTTTTTTTTTAGTCCCCCCCGAGGGGCCCTTAGCTTCCCGAAAATTTTTTCTTGTCCATAGATTTTCCCCACTTCAACTTTACTACTATTACCATCCATTATTACTACTGCCATACTACAACTACACTACTACTACTGCTTCTACTAAATAAAGGAATAAATAAAGGGGAAAGTAAATAGCGTGCTGAAAAAATCCAGCCAAGACAGGACTCCGCAATGGTTTCAAGTTAAAAGTTCAGATTCAGGGGATATAGGGAAAACACTGGTTTGGCAAAAGAGTTGTGGGTGAGTGGAACAAACCCCGAGTACCGTCATAGAAGCAAGACATTTTTTATTTTAAAAATAGGTTAGATAAATACATGAATGGGTGTGGGTGGGTGAGTTGGACCTGATAGCTTGTGAACTAGGTTTTATGCCGTGTTCCTTCCTTAAGTGGAAGTGGCCTACTACCGGGAGTTTACCGGGAGGGGGTTAACCAGGTAGTCATCCCCCGGGAGGAAAAGACTTGCCCCGCATGGGTCTGTAGGCCGCTGCAGTTTTCTTCTTTTTTATTTCTTATGTACTACTAATGCCTCGCTTATTTCCTGTCTCCACTACCTCCCTACTTACTACTACTTCCACTACCAGTATTACCTCATCACTCTTCCCACCTTTTCGTCTCTTGTCCCGCCCCTCCCCCCCTCCCTATATATACTGACCGTCCTTCTCCCCCCCCTCCTAATATGACTCGTCCCTCCCCCCTCCCTATAAAACTGACTCGTCCCCCCCCCTCCCCTTTATATACTGACTCGCCCCTCCCCTCTCCTATAAAACTGCCCGTTTCCCCTCTCCTATATATACTGACTCGTCCCTCTCCCCTCCCTATAAAACTGACTCGTCCCCCCCCCTCTCCTATAAAAATTGACTCGTCCCTCTCCCCCTCCTTATATATGACTCGTCCCCCCCCCCTCCCCCTATATATACGACTCGTCCCCCCCCCTTATATATGACTCGTCCCTCCCCCTCTCCTATATATACTGACTCGTCCTCTCCCCTCCCTATAATACTGACTCGTCCCTCTCCCCCCCCCTATAAAACTGACCGTCCCTCTCCCCTCTCCTATAAAAACTGACTCGCCCCTTTCCCCCCTCTCCTATATATTTGACCGTCCCTCCCCCTCCCCTATATATATGATTGTCCTTTTCCCCTCTCCAAAAACTGACTCGTCCCTTTTCCCCTCTCCTAATATACTGATCCCATTTTGTGAGTATTTGTAAATGGCCAAGTCGGACCGAACGTGTCTTTTGACCTTCCCCCTTTATGTTGGGTTATTTGGATTGTTCCACCAGGTTTGTTCCAAAAGGAGCCCACCCAGGTTTGTTCCGCCCGGTATTTCCAGCCACGGAGTTCCGCCACTTTTTGTTCCAGCCAGGTATTTCCTTTTTTCACCTTTTTTTTTACTGAAAGTTTGGTTCCATTCATTTTTGCTATTTATTTATTTTCTACCTCATACTTTTTCCAAAATTTTTCTTACCTTATACAATTTTTTTGCATTTCAGGAAAATTAATTTCATCCTTTTTTCAGTCTTTTACCTTTTTTCCTTTTTTAAATTAAATAAACCACACCCAGGGTTCAATTCTTATTATATTTTCTTTGTATACAATGGAGGATTCCCAAAAAGAGGGTTTCGTTAAGTAGATCCACCTAACTTTTTTTTATAATAATAATTTAAAAATAAATATTTATATATATTTATCGAAGAACTCAATATAACTCGTGACTGCATATATGAGAAAAAATACCACAGGAAAAAAAGGGAAAAAAAACCTGAGCGCGTCATGTGTTTACATATGACAGCGCCTGAACCAAAAACTATAAAAGGGGGGCACACGGAGGAACGTCCTGCTGGGGGTTCAGTGGGGCAGAGAATTGGTAGGAAAGTCAAAACGAAATGATGGAATACGTAACAAAAAAAAGCAAGGAGGCAGAGGAAAGGTTTGTTCCAAGGGGCCCGAAATAATGGTAAGACCAGAATGAGCCCCAGGTTTTTCCCGAATTTTAGGGAGGCAAAAAACTAAGTGCATTAGAGAATGGAAAAAAATACAAAAAAAGGACCGAGGAAAATAAGGATTAGCCGAAAAGCCAGAAAAGAGTATGCACAGATAAGGAGGGGGGTGAGCACAGACGAAAACGACATAGCATCGAAAGTCAAGTCTGACCCGAAACTGATTTAAAACCACATTAGGGGGAAGACAACAGTCAAAGACCAGGGGATCAGGGTGAGGAAAAAAGGTGGGAACAACAAGAAATGATCAAGAGGTTTGTGAGGAGCTCAACACGAGATTTAAGAGGTATTTACAATGGAGACAGGAAGGACTCTGGGAAGACAGAACAGAGCGGGGCACCAACAAAGGGAAAAAACCAACAAGTGTTGAGGAGTAGGTGAAGAAGTTGCTAGTGACCTTTATACCTCAAAGGGTGGGACAGGGCACATCTCCCCCGTGGGTCCTTAGATAGGGAAAAACGCTGTTTTCCACTAACCACAATCTTCAACCCATCCCTTGAAACTGGGCAACTACCTGAGGTATGGAAGAAGGCAAATGTATTTCCCCTTTTTTTAAGAAAGGAGACAGAACCGAGGCACTAAACTATAGACCAGTGTCACTGACTTTATATTGTACAAAGTCATGGAGAAGATTATCAGGAGGAGAATGGTGGAGCACCGGAACGGAACAAGATTATTAACGACATCCAGCACGGGATTCATGGAAGGCAAATCCTGTGCCCAAAACCTTCTGGAGTTCTATGACAAAGAAACAGAAGTAAGATACGAGGGGCGGGGGGTGGGTTGATTGCATTTTCTTGGACCCCAAAAGAGATTAGTGCAGAAGCTAGAGGATCAGGCGTGTATAACAGGAAGGGCACTGCAAGGGTCAGAGAATACCTCAGGGAGGCACAACGGGTCATGGTACGTGATAAAAGGTATCACAGTGGGCGCCTGTGACGAGCGGTGCCCCGCAGGGGTCAGCCCCTAGGACCAGTGCTTTTTTTTTGGTATATGTTAATGACATGGGGGAAGGGGATAGACTAAAGAAGTGTCCCTGTTTGCAGATGATGTGAAGTTAATGGGGAGAATTAAATCAGATGAGGATCAGACAGGACTTCAAAAGACCGGACATACTGGACACCTGGCCCAGTAAGTGGCTTTTTGAATTTAACCCCGCCAAATGCAAAGTCATGAAGATGGGGGAAGGGGCAAAAAAAGGGCCAAGACAGAGTATGGGCCCGGGGTGGCCGAAGACTGCAAACCTCGCTAAAGGAGAAAGATTTTGGGGGTGAGTTTTAACACCGAGCACGTCCCCAAAGAACCACAAAACCGATAACTGCTGCAGCATATGGGCGCCTGGCAAATTGAAATAGCTTTCCGATACCTTAATAAGGAATCGTTCAAGATACTGTGCACCGTGTACGTCAGGCACATACTAAAAGAAAGGCACCAGTTTGGAACCCACACCTGGTCAAGCACGTAAAGAAATTGAAAAGTGCAAAGGTTTGCAACAAGGTTAGTTTCAGATTTGGGAAAAGTCCTTCGAAGAAAGGTTAAGGGAAATCCCTGCCAAAACTGGAGGAGAGGGGGTTAGGGAAGACATGATAACGACATAAAAAAATACTGCGGGAATAGACAAGGTGGATAGAGACAGGATGTTCAAGAGGGGGGACACAGAAACAAGGGGCCCTTGGAAGTTGAAGACTTAGTTTGAGTCAAAGGGATGTTAGGAAGTATTTCTTCAGCCATAAAGTTGTCGGGGGAAGTGGAATAGTCTAGCAAGTGATGTAGTGGAGGCAGGAACCATACATAGCTTTAAGACGGGGGTATGATAAAGCTCATGGAGCAGGGGGGGGAGAGAGGGACCCAGTAGCAACTTGAAGGTTGGGGCCCGGGGGCTGAGTCTCGCCCTTTCTGAAAATACAATTAGGTAGTACACACACACACACACACACACACACACAATATATATATATATATATATATATATATATATATATATATATATATATATATATATATATATATATATAAAAAAACAAACACTGATCTTTTGGACGAAGGAGACTGAACCCAGGCCTTCCAAGGACGCCCCGTTTACCGCCTATTCTTGCGAATTCCTAGCATTGTTAAAATCTCTAGTTGTGTCGATGCATGCAGGGGAGATGAAAAGCTGTAAGCCACCTCCCCTGAAAAGCTGGGTCCCTTTGGATCAACGTCTAGCGTGAGCGGGATGCCAAGGTATTGGACCAGTGGGGTACGGTCGGTAATATATATATATATATATATATATATATATATATATATTTTTAAAGGGGATGGGTTGCAAATGCTGCAGCGAGGGGGGAGGCTGGAGGCATTTAGATGTCCTGTCTAAGGGCAATGTGTGTAAAAAAATTTATGCAAAAAATTTCGGAATGTGGAAATTAGGAGAAGGTGTGGAGTTACTAAAAGTATTTGTCAGAGGGCTGAAGGGGGGTTGTTGGGGGGTTTGGCTTTAGAGAGAATGGATAAAAGTAGAATGACTTGGAGGGGCGTATAAATCTGTGGGGGAAGGAAGGGGGGGTAGGGGTCGTCCTAGAAAAGGTTGGGGGGAAGGGGAAAGGAGGTTTTGTGGGCAAGGGGTTTGGGCCCTTCCAGCAAGCATGGGGAGCGTGTTAGATAGGGTGAATGGAGACGAATGGGTTTTGGGACATGACGATCTGTTTGGGAATTTTTGTGGGGGCGGGAAAAACCCAATTTTTTTTTAAGGGGATTGGGGGAAAAATTAAATTGATTTGGGGGTTGGATTAGTCCTAAAAAGGGAAATTTTTTAAAATGCCGGGACTTTAAAAAAGGGGTTTGAGATTGGGTGAAAGGGGGAAAGGGGAAAAATATTTTCGGGTTTTTTTTTTTTTGGGCCCCCTCCTCGGGGGGAAAGGCCATTTTTAAAAAAAAATTATTTTTAATTTAAATTTAATATATAATATTTTCTTTTGGGGAAATTTTTTTTTGGGCACCCTTGTTGGGAAAACGGCCGGAACTTTTTTTAAAAAAAAAAAAAAAAAAAAATTTTATTATTTTTATATATATATATATATATATATATATATATATATATATATATATATATATATATATATATATATATATATTAGGATGTATCGGATGTAAAAAATTTAGATATCCGGTATGCGGATGTGTATAGGGGATGTTTACTCTTTTTACGGATGCGAATGCGGATGCGGATGTAAGAAATTGTGCGGATTTGGGTTTCGGATGCGGATGAAAAAATTGTGCGGATGTTCCGTGGATGTTGATGGGGATGTATATGGGATATCTGTTTGCTGTGAAATGCGGATGCGGATGCGGATACGGATGTAAGAAATTGTGCGGATGTTCCGCAGATGCGGATGCGGATGCGAATATCCGATACATCACTAATATATATATATACTGAGGGAGCATGGAGGGAGGGAGCCAGTTTGTGGTGCTCTATATATTTTGTGTAAACGAAGAACGAACATGGTTGGCAACAGGCAGTATTGGCAGACATCATCGTGAGTATCCACGGAAGATTACATAGTGACAACTCTCTGCATCAGACCGTTGCTTCTGTTCCAGTGAAAGTGCAGTGTGCATGTAGGGAGTTGAGGAGTAGTGCTGGTCTTGAGGGGGATCCTGCCAGGGGATGTGAGGAGGTTTGTTTGCCCTGTTCGGCCGGGGTTGGGGGAAGGAGTGGTCGCTCTGGACTCCCTATCACTGCATACGATCAGAAGTACACCTTGGTTAATAGAACATGGTGATTAGTGCGCCAAATGGCACGGGTTTTTCTAAATTGAATAATATGTATAACACTCAACAAAAGTTAGTAAGTGATGGGCAACTTTAGTGTAGTAAATAAATAAAAATTTTAGGAGTTCTTACTCAACCGACCCCTTTCCCCTAATTAATCTGATGGATTACATGTGAACGGGAAATGTCGATAGGGAACCTCATAGGAATGGTAACTTTTAGACTTGCAAAAGGCCTTCGATACTGTCAACCAAATATATTATGTAAGAAACTTCAAGCCACGGCATAGGTTTATAGACTGGTTTAAGTCCTATCTTAGCAATAGGAAAAAATTGTCAAAAACAACAAAAAAGAATCAGAACCCCTGCCGATAGCATGTGGGGTTCCCCAAAGGGAGGGATTCTGGGTCCCTTTTTTTCCTGTGTTATGTAAATGACATGCCCATCAGGTCAAATGCAAACTCCTACTGTAAGCGGATGACAGTGCTCTGTTAGTGTCAGGTAAAGACCCCAAGATATAGCTAATGTATTAGCACTGGAACTAAATCCCGCAGCAAATGGTTAGTAGACAACAAAATATCGTTACTCCTCGCGAAAACAGAAGCCATACTCTTTTGGGACGAAATATAAACTGAGCAGGGTAAATAATTTTTTAAAGTCCGGTGTAATGGGGAATCCATCCCTTTAGTTTCCTCAGTAAAATATCTGGGAATCCCCTTTTACCCATGCATGGGAGAATTGATGGGAACAGTGTAGTAAAAAAAGCGAAGGACTGAAGTTCCCTCTCAGACCAAACACAGTGTCTACCTACTGAGGCTCGCAGGACCCTATGTCACAAAATACAATGTCAAAATGGACTACGCTTGCTTTCATGGAAAATCTGCCTTGACAAAAAAACGAAAGATAAACTGCCCAAAACAACCAGAACAAAATGGTAAGATTCATCCTGGACCTGGGTCCCAAAAGAACATATAGGCCAGGATGAATCACAACAATTGAATTTTGCTGAATATTGAAGACAAAAATTTAAAAAAACTTAAGCTAAATCAAGTTTATAAAATTTCACAAACAGTGTCCAGAATATCTTGCCCAAAATTTTTTCAAGGCTGGGGGCCAAAGCAGTCATAGTACTAGGGGGGGAGAGCAACTTTGTAGTACCCACAGCTTCCCGGCTTCAAACACCTTTTTTTTTGTACAGCAATAAAGGAATGGAACAGACTGCCTGCACATGTCAAAACCAGTCACAGCATGAACCAGTTCAAAAAGAGAACCAAAATGTACCTATCGGGGGTTTGCGACAGAAAAGGGGGGAGAATTATTTTTTATTTTTTTTTGCTAATAAAAAGTAAATGTAAATATCTGTTTTTTCCTCTTCCTAGTATATATCCTTTTTTTAGTATAATAACATATATCTCCTACAGTGTATAATTTTTAAGGTATTAATGGGACCCCCCCAAAGGAAATAAGTCGCTCTTTTCTGACTTTTTTGGGGTTTTCCTGGATGGGTTTTCTACACATATGCTGCTATGTATGATAATCTATGTAACTGTATTTATGTATACCTGAATAAAATTTCTTACTTATGGTCTTCCAACTTCTTTTCTAATCTCATGAGGAACTGTGTCGAAGGCCTTCCTGCAGTCCAGGAAGGTTTTTTACTCACCTAATTGTGGTTGCAGGGGTCGAGACTCAGCCCTGGCCCCCCCCTCTTCCGTCTGCTACTGGGTCTCTGCCTCCTTTCTCCATGAGCTTTATCATACCTTGTCTTAAAAAATATGTATGGTTCCTGCCCCCCACTATATCTTTCTCTAGACTATTCCACTTCCTGACTACTCTGTGGCTGAAGAAATGCTTCCTAACATCCCTTTTACTCATCTGAGTCTTCAGCTTTTCCCGTTTTGTCCCCTTGTTTTTGTGTTCCCCCTCTGGAACCTCCTGTCACTGTCTACCTTGTCAATTCCCCGCATTTTTGATGTCCCTTATCATGTCTCCTCTGACCCTTTTTTCCTCCAGTGTTGTTAGTCATATTTCCCCCAACCTCTCTTCATAAGACAGACCCCTGAGTTGTGGAACTAACCTTGTGCCCAAAACCTTTTCACTTTTTCTAGTTTCCTTTTCGTGCTTGACCAGGTGTGGGTTCCAGGTGCTGCATATTCTAGTATGGGCCTGACGTACACGGTATACAGGGGTCTTTAAAAGATTCCTTGTTAAGGTAACGGAACGCTAATCTTAGGTTTGCCAGTCGCCCATATGCCCGCAGTTATCTGGTTGATGTGTGCCTCCGGAGACGTGCTTGGCGTTATACTCACCCAAGGGCTTTTTTCCCTTTTCCGAGGTTTTTTAGCCTTTTTCCGCCTAGCTTGTACTCTGTCAGCGGTCTTCTTTGCCCTTCTCCGATCCTCATGACTTTGCATTTGGAGGGATTGAATTCGAGAAGCCAATTGCCAGGGCCAGATGTCGAGCTTGTCCAGGTCTGTTTGCAGCCCTGCCCGGTCCTCTTCCGATGTGATTTCCCCATTATTTTCACATCATCCGCGAATAGAGACACTTCTGAGTCTATCCCGTCCGTCATGTCATTTACATATACCAGGAATAACACTGGTCCTAGGACTGACCCCTGCGGTACACCGTTCGTCACAGGCGCCCACTGTGATACCTCACCACGCCCCCATGACCCCTTGCTGTCTCCCTTTGAGGTATTCCCCGAACCATTCCAGTGCCCTTCCCGTTATACCTGCTTTGTGTGTGAGTGTGATTTGTGTGTTTTTTGTGTGTGTGTGATTGTGTGTGTTTGTGTGTGTGTTTAATTTAAACATTTTTCAGCTAATTGTGGTTGCAGGGGTCGAGTCCAAACTCCTGGCCCCGCCTCTTCCCCTGGTCGCTATTAGGTAACTCCCCCCCCGGTCTATGAGTTAATAAAATAAAATAAAAATTTAAACCCAAAAAAGTAGAAATATCTTCACTTATGTATATAGGTTTTCTACTTGACGTTGAAATCTCACAAGCATAGATCAGATACTCGTTCCCCGGAAACAGCTTACTACGCTGCCAAACCTATTTGTTTTCCCCAAGTAAATGATTGGTCATATTGTCCTTCTTGACTTTATGAATGTTAATTGTGAAAAAAAAAAAGAATGCAGGGGCTTGTAAGTCTTTTTACCTCTGATCCACTTATGGTGTATTCAGGAGAAAATTTTTTAATTTTTCCCCAATTATTTCCCCCTTAATCACTAAGCTTCCAGATTTTTTTTTTTAATCAAGATTTTTTTTAAAATAATCACAGTTTCTTTTTCACATTGTTTTTCTGCTCTGTTATTTGTTCACGACTGTTATCTGTTGTTTTGGGTCCCCCATGGAATATTTTTTTGGTCACAAGAACCCCCCCTCACTTGACCTTTTTTTACCATGTGTATCACTCACACCTTCACAAAAAAACTTCTAAATTTTTTCTTTTCCTTATTTTGTGCCCCGAATACTTTTTTTTTACGACGTCTGGCATTTCAAACCGGAGATCCCCTTGGAGGAGGTTTCGGGGCCCCCGCCCGAGACCGGGCCTCGTGGACAAAATCATTCACTAATTATGCCCAGGTATTTTAAAACAACCCTGGAGTCACTAAATGTCGGGAACAGTTGTAATTTGGGTAGGAGTGAGTTTTGTTCGCTTGTGTCAGAGGAAGATAACAAGATTCACTAAACCCGGTAACAAGGGACTTAAACACCAGGACAAATTTCACGTGAGAAATGGGGTTCCTAAAAGTTTTTCAGGGGAAAAAGGGGCCCTTTTAACTGATGAAGTTCATTGTGAAAAAGTTACTATTCATTGTGAGCACAGAAAGGGTTATTATGAACCCCGTAAATTTTTGGTTCTTTTGTCAACGGGCAAAAGTTCATTGTGAGCAAAATGAAAAGTTCTTTGTAAACAGGGGAAAAAGTTTATTGTAACAGTAATGAGGTATATTTTGAGCACAATAACATGGTTCTTTTAAACAAAAAGTAACATGGATTACTGTAATATTAGACAGTCGAAAATAATTCAAACGGGTTCTTCATTAATGTTTTCATGTCATAGTTTTTCATTGGAAAATCGTGAAATTTATTTTTTTCTGGGTTATCCCTACATTAGTCATCCGGCTGCTTTATGAGCCCAAAAACTCATCAAACCCCTTTTTGACGTTTGATTTTAAATAAGTTCTACAAAAAAAATGAACTCATTGGTTCAGTTCATTAAGTTCTGTCCGAAGAAAGACGACTTTTTCCCAATCTTTAAATTTTCCCCTTTCAAGACGATCATCTTCTCAAGCTTTTAGTTAACCAAAAACCCAAAAAACAAATTATTTCATTCATTTTTACTCTCACCATGACAAACAAACCCACGACATTCTAAACCCTTTCTAGACCCAACCTACAGAATTTGAAGCTGTCAGGCAAAATGATTTTTTTGGTTTCCCTTTTTTCCTAATCTGGACTTCAGTTTTTTTCAAAGAAAAAAAAAAATTTTCCCCAAAAAAAAAAATTTTAAAATTTTTTCCCCCCAACCCCTTTAAAAAAAAAAAATTTTTCCCAAAAAAAAAAAACCCCCCCTGTAAATGAATCTTTCTAGATATTGGGGAAAAAAAGGGAAAAAAAAAGGAAAAAAAAAAAAAAAACCCAAAAAAAAAAAAAGGGAAAGGGGGGTTAAAAAAAAGGGGGGGGGGGGTTTTTGGGGAAAAAAACCCCCAAAAAACCCCCCAAAAAAAGGGAAAAAAAAAGGGGGTTTAAAAATTCAACCCGGGGGCCCTTTTTAAAAAAAGTTTGGGGGGGGTTTTTTTTAAACCTTTTCCCTTTTTTTTTTTAAAAAAAAAAAAAAAAATTTTTCAAAAATTTTTTGGGTTTTAAAAAAAAAACCCCTTTTTTTAAAAAAGGGGGGGGGAAAAAAAAAAAAAAAGGGGGAAAGGGGGTAACAAAAAAAGGGGAAAATTTTTAAAAAAAAAATTTGGTTTTTAAAAAAATTTTTTTTTTGGAAAAAAAAAAGGGGGGGGGGGGAAAAAAAAAAAAAGGGGGAAAAAAACCCCCCGGGGGGAAAAAAATTTTTAAAAAAAAAAAAAATTTTGGGGGGGGCCCCCAAAAAAAAGGGGGGGGGGGAAAAAAGGGGGGGTTGGGAAAATTTTTTTAAAAGGGGGGGGAAAAATTTTTTTTTGGGGGGGAAAAATTTTGGGGGAAAAAAAAAGGGGAAAAAAATTTGGCCCAAAATTTTTTTGGGAAAATTTTAAAAAAAGGGGTTGGAAAAAATTTTTTTTTTCCCCGTGGTTGGACTGTGGTTTTTGGGGGGAAAAATTTTTAATTTTTTTGGGGGGGCCCCCCTTTTTTTTCCTTTTTTTGGGGTTTTATTTTTTTTAAAAACCCCCCCGGGGAAAATTCCCCCCTTTTTTTTTTAACTTTTTGGGGGGGAAAATTTTTTAAAACCTTTGAAATGGGGGGAAACCCCGGGGGGGGGGGTTTTTTTTTTTTTTTTTTAAAAAACTGGTTTTAAAAACCGGGGAGAATAAAATTGGGGTTTTGGGGGAAAAAAAGGGGGGGGGGGAAAATTTTGGTTGGTTGGGGTTTTGGGGAATTTAAAAGGGGGGGTTTTTTTAAAAATTTCCTTTGGGGGGGGGTTTTTTTTTTTTTTTTTTTTTTTTTAAAGGGGGAAAAAAAAAAAGGGGTTTTTTTTTTCCCTTTTTTTTTTGGGGGGGTTTTTTTTTTTGGGTTTTTTTGTTTTTTTTTTTTTTTTTTTTTTTTGGGGGAAAAACCCCGGGGCCCCCCCCCCCACCTTTTTAAAATTTTTTTAAAAAACCCAAAAAAAATTTTTTTGGGGGGGCCCCCCTTTTTTAAAAATTTTTTTTTTTTTAAAATTTTTTCCGGGGGAAACCCCCGGTTTTTTTTGGGGGGGGGAAAAAAATTTTTTTTTTTTGGGGGTTTTTTTTTTGGGGGGGGGATACAAAGCATTTTCGTCTTTGTAAACTGGGTTTTAACAAGGTTCGCCTTGTTATGAAAATGTTTTGAATCATCCTTAATCACCACCTCAAACTCTAGTATGGTTCTAGTACCGTTAAAAGATTAAAGGTACTTTTGTCATTTCTGAAGTATTAGCAATAGTTCTCAAAACAATACATCTAACTAGCACATTGCAGCCACCAGCTACCCTCACTGCTACTATCTTAGCAATAGTTCTCAAAACAATACATCTAACTAGCACATTGCAGCCACCAGCTACCCTCACTGCTACTATCACTACTAATAGTATCACCAAGATAGTCTGCTGGTTTAAAAAAAAACCGACAAGTTTAAGAATTAGAAACTTTTCCAACATTTGGGAATCTTTATTGGGAATGTTTCTTCAGTGGCTTGTTCAGTCTAATAAAAGACGAACTGTGGAAGATGAGAAGTAGTTCGAGGTAATCAGTCCCATCAGCCTGGAGTCGATGTGTTCAGTCCATTAATCTTGAAGAAAGTACACCTTATACAAGTTAGGTAAGGTTTGTCAGGAAACAGGACAAGTGTTTCCTGACGCGGGTCTTAGTCAGATGATGACCCGCCGTTGGAGCTTTGGTCATCTGACCGAGGCCTTCCACTGGCTTACCAGTCCACCCCTTTAAAAATTATGGTATGTTATAACCATTTAGTTACTAAGCATTTGCACGGGGAAGTGGCTTATATACTGTAGTCAGGTAGTTGAAGCAGCAGGAGGCGGAGTGACAGTGGAAAAATCCACTAGTGTAAGTAGGCCACGTCTATACGCTAGGCAAGAGTTGAAGAATTCCCTGTATCAAGATCCCAAAATGTTGCTGTCTGACAGATATGATGTAAACAGTTCAGAAAACAGACATGTTCAAGTATGAGACACTTGTTCAGTACGGTGACCCGTGGCCTGGTGGCAAAATCTCTCTTTCACATGGTGAGGTTCGGGTTCGATTCCGGCGAAGGGGTGGAAACATTGGACGTGTTTCCTTACACTTGTTGTCTGTGTTCACCCATCGATAAAATGGGTACCTGGGTGTTAGTCGACTGTTGGTCGCATCCTGGGTGTTAGTGGACTGGTGTGGGTCGCATCCTGGGACAAAACAGACCTAATTTGCGTGAAATGCTCAGCATAACAAGGGGTTTTCATATAGTAGTATGTCACTGATGTCAGCTATGGTCTGTATACCTTGTACATGTACTTGTAGAAATAAAGATATTATTGCTATTATTATTATTATTATTATTATTATTATTACTTATATACACCGTCTGCGCCCCCAGTATTGATTGTAACGGCTGGACAAAGTTCCTGGAGAGCGAAACGTTGCTACAACAAAATGCCACATAAGTTGCACTTGTGTCCTTTTACCTAACACAAGTTATCCTTTATATAAACATTGAATAACTACTAATAATAACTTACATAAATTTTAATCTAAAATCTGGCAACGAAGGGAGTCACCAGAGTTGATTAATTCGCAGCAAATAATGAATATGATGAATTAGACACTTGTTCAACATCTGGGTATCTTTATTTTGTGGACGTTTCGCAATATATGAACATAATCTGAAGCTTTAATAAATATATAAAAAAGATAGAAGACAAGATAATCAGTTCCTCAGCCTAGAAGCAGGTGATAAACCCCGTGGACTTCAAGAACCTGAAGAACAGACATTAAAACTGGCGTTTATATCCTGAAGTAGGTGAGATGTAGCAGGCGAAACGTCTACAATAAAGATACCAAGATGTTACATATGTGTCTAATTCATGAACGTATCGGTATTGCATACCGATACGTTTTCTGGAAGACTTGGTGACTGCAAGTTACTAGAATGATTATTCTGCTTGACCTGACACTCTCAAATATGTTAATTATAATAAATTGTCCACGAAAAACGCAAAAAAAAACTCACATTCTATATTTTTTATCTAGAACAAACACGACAGTAAAATAATAATAATAATAATAAAATTATTATTATTATTATTATTATTATTATTATTATTATTATTATTATTATTATATAATAGTGAAGTGATAGGATCTAAAACTTATGAGGAAGACGTGGGTTTAAATATATCAGCCAAAGATGCTTCGAATACGGCAGAGTGCCTCCACTACGGCAGAGTGCCTCCACTACGGCAGAGTGCCTCCACTACGGCAGAGTGCCTCCACTTTTGTTGACTTGGCACCAAGCTGTAAGCCGAGGAGCAGGATATTAATGTTACCTCAAAAATTGTCATTGATCTGCCTAAAACCATGCCACTGCCAGAAGTCAGGTTTGTTATGATGCTAGTTTCTCTTTTACTATGGCCTAGTACCACACTTCCAGCTGGACTACAAGCAGAGATATGTTGCTACAACGAGGGAATATCCTAAATGGCAATCCACACTTATTTGATACCGAGAACATGAAGGGAAGATCACTGAACAAGTCTTCCACTGATGAATCGCTCTTCTGTAAATGGAAGTTAAGGAAGATAATCACAATGTTGTATTCTGAACCCTTCACCAAATGCTTCAGTTATGTTAGCCCTGGAGAGTAGAGGTCTCCTGCCTCATTAACAGAGCTAATTACTCTAACAGAGGTACCCAGACTTTTTCAGGCTGCCGCCCTCTTGGCTCCCAGGCCATATCCTCACCCCCCCTCCCTTCCCCCTTACACACACATCTCTTTTTGGTATTAGGTTTATTGCAAATTCAAAACAAGTAATCTAACACTATAAATAAGTGTATTTATTTCACAAATATGTAACTATTAAAATTTTAAACAATTATTTAACAATAGGAAGCGGTAAATTAACATATCATCTGTAACTACATTGTCTTCACAGCTGTAATGAGATGGATGTGCTTGTTGCAGGAACATCATGAGATGGATGTGCTTGGTGCAGGAACATCATGATATGGATGTGCTTGGTGCAGGAACATCATGATATGGATGTGCTTGGTGCAGGAACATCATGATATGGATGTGCTTGCTGCAGGAACATCATGATATGGATGTGCTTGCTGCAGGAACATCATGAGATGGATGTGCTTGGTGCAGGAACATCATGAGATGGATGTGCTTGGTGCAGAACATCATGATATGGATGTGCTTGCTGCAGGAACATCATGATATGGATGTGCTTGGTGCAGGAACATCATGATATGGATGTGCTTGGTGCAGGAACATCATGAGATTGATGTGCTTGGTGCAGGAACATCATGAGATGGATGTGCTTGGTGCAGGAACATCATGAGATGGATGTGCTTGGTGCAGGAACATCATGAGATGGATGTGCTTGGTGCAGGAACATCATGAGATGGATGTGCTTGGTGCAGGAACATCATGAGATGGATGTGCTTGGTGCAGGAACATCATGATATGGATGTGCTTGCTGCAGGAACATCATGATATGGATGTGCTTGGTGTGGGAACATCAGGTTCTCAACATCAGTCTAGAAGGCACTAAGAAGAAGTCTTAGATTCCCGTGTTCAGTAATTTTCTGATGTTTCTTTTTGTAAAGAAGCTTGGCGACTGCGCTGAAGCCTCGCTCTACTAAATATGATGTTGGGAAGACAATAAAGTTCATCTTGTATTTGTTCCACAGTTCAGGGTAGCTGACAAATGTTTTTTTTTTATAACCAAAAATCTTAAGATTTTTTTATCTTTGTTCTCAGCTCAATGTCATTTTGGAGTGAAATTAATTCTTGCTCCATCATCATTCCTGTTTTCTCATTACTGATATCTAGGAATGATCTTGAAATCTGTCAGACGTCTTTATGCAGCTCATTAAGGTGTGCACAATAGAAGGTCACCGTCTGGTACGCTCTATTGCAACTCAGAGAGACTGGAGGAGCTCACTACTGGCTGTGTTACGTTTCAGTAACTGTAACCTGGACTGAAATGTGGAAAGGGCAAATATGACTTTGATAAGATTAACCTTATTTCCTTGCAACTGCAAATTAACTTCGTTGAACTTTTATAAATATATCTGACAAGCAATGTTATGCTTGATGTTCTTAGTTCATCCCATAGAAATGAACTGGAGTCTTGGAACAATTCATCAACTGTATATAAAAGTGAATAGAAACGTCTCAGGAAATGTCCTTTGACATCCATCTAACATCTGTGTGCAACAACAAACGTTCAAAACCTTCATTATTCTCAATGCAGAACTGTCGAAACAGACGGGTATTAAATTATTTACTGTAATGATAACAGTGCTTAATGATTTGTGAAGCATTGGTGTCACTTAAGTGTTCGTGACTTAGATGTTGTAAACAAACGATCCCTTGGTTCTGAGGATGAGTCAGTGGAAACACTGAAAGTAAAGACAGGACTAATGTTACTTCCAGAGTCAACATTTCCAAGAGATTCAGACCTGGAAATTCTGCTCCGACTTGGCAGTGCACTAGTGTAGACGGGTGTGCAAGACGTGCAGCGTCACTCTCTATCAGAAACCTGCAACTGTTTCAACCCAGTTCCCACACTGAAGTCAAAGAGATATCTCACGTGTTATGTAACGAACTAAAAGCCACAATACTGAGACTGGAACAATATGCAGATTACCCGCATATAGCACAAACAAGCTTAACACGACGTTTCGGTCCGACTTAGACCATTAACTAGTCAATGATCCAGTTCGGACTGAAACGTCGTCACAACTTCTTTCTATAATGTCTTGGTTATTTGTGTAACGAGGAGGAGGTGTTGATTCGCCGGGAATTCTCCCGGCCCGGGTCTTTACCAGATGGCGACCCGGCTCCGGCTCCCTGTCGTGGGAGTGTCAGAGACCTAAGTCTCCTATGGGAGGAGGTACAAGTACCCCCTCATCGGCGGGACCAACTGTCCCCAGTCCTAGCCACATTCCCCACCAGCACGGGGCTGGTAGGGAGAAACTAGGCCTCTGTGGTCTGCCATCTTCCCTGACGGGAAGGGCAGGCTTGTGAGCTGCAAATGATAGCAAGCTCCAGCCTTGGCACCTACCCTGCCCTAAAAGGGCTGGGCATGGTCCTCCCTCTTTTGTAACATATCATATGACCCTTTTTATTTTATTTTTTGTTCAATAATTTTAAAGATTTAGCTGCATTTATGGAACTTTCAATTTGTTTTAAATTGAATTTTACATGCGTTTTATATGTATTTTTAACATAATAAATCTGTGAACACTTAATACTTTCAAAAACTTGTGTTTCTCCTCCCAACTACAATATTTCCAGTAGCTCGTTTCCGACTAAATTTTTATTAGTTATTTCGAAAAGTAATTTTTAGGCCATACAAACATGAGCTAAATACCTTAAGATAGGCCTAGAGAATCACTTGTCAAAAGAAATTAATATTACCTTTTATGATTTTTTTATCATTGGACATTTATATACGGCAGTCAAACACATTTCTATTTTCTCAAAGCATTGTGAAATTTTCTTTAAAAGTATCTTAGATATTGAGAAGCAATAGATCAACACCCTGAGAGGACCCAGGAGCTGTGTTGAGAAGTGCAACACAATCTGTGCATTAGTTTCTTGAGTATAACTCTGCTGTGCTTTACTATTGCGAAGGAAAGAAAATATGGAGAAATAAACGGCACAATACCATGACTGGAACAATATATGAAGTCAGGTATCTAAGATATGAAGTAAGGTATCTTAGATATGAAGTCAGATATCTAAGATATGAAGTCAGGTCATGTATCTTAGATATGAAGTCAGGTATATAAGATATGAAGATATAAAGTCAGGTATCTAAGATATGAAGTCAGGTATCTAAGATATGAAGTCAGGTATCTAAGAAATGGAGCCAGGTATCTAAGATATGAAGTCAGGTATCTAAGAAATGAAGTCAGATATCTTAGATATGAAGTCAGGTATCTAAGATATGAAGTCAGGTATCAAAGAAATGGAGTCAGGTATCTAAAAATGGAGTCAGGTATCTAAGATATGAAGTCAGGTATCTAAGATATAAAGTCAGGTATCTTAGATGTGAAGTCACGTATCTTAGATATGAATTCAGGTATCAAAGAAATGGAGTCAGGTATCTAAGATATGAAGTCAGGTATCTAAGATATGAAGTCAGGCATCTTAGATATGAAGTCAGGTATCTAAGATATGAAGTCAGGTATCAAAGAAATGGAGTCAGGTATCTAAGATATGAAGTCAGGTATCTTAGATATGAAGTCAGGTTTCTTAAATATGAAGTCAGATATCTTAGATATGAAATCAGGTATCAAAGAAATGGAGTCAGGTATCTAAGATATGAAGTCAGGTAAATTATATATGAAGTCAGGAATCTACGATATCTTCCAGTTTGAATCCAGCTGAACTCACTTGAACTATACTGCGAGAGTCGAGCTCTAGCGGTTGGTCAGCATTCACCACAGGTCGTCCCACTCACCATATATCGTCACGCTCACCATAGGTCGTCCCACTCACCATATATCGTCACGCTCACCATAGGTCGTCACGCTCACTATAAGTCGTCACGCTCACCATAGGTCGTCACGCTCACCATAGGTCGTCACGCTCACCATAGGTCGTCACGCTCACCATAGGTCGTCATGCTAAAAATAGGTCGTCACTCTCACCATAGGTCGTCATGCTAAAAATAGGTCGTCACTCTCACCATAGGTCGTCACGCTCACCATAGGTCGTCACGCTCATCATAGGTCGTCATGCTAAAAATTGGTCGTCACTCTCACCATAGGTCGTCATGCTAAAAATAGGTCGTCACTCTCAACATAGGTCGTCACGCTCACCATAGGTCGTCACGCTCATCATAGGTCGTCACGCTCACCATAGGTCGTCACGCTTACCATAGGTCGCAACGCTCACCACAGGTCGTCCCACTCACCATATATCGTCACGCTCATCATAGGTCGTCACGCTCACCATAGGTCGTCCCTCTAACCATAGGTCGTCATGCTCACCATAGGTAGTCACGCTCACCATAGGTCGTCACGCTCACCATAGGTCGTCATGCTCACCGTAGGTAGTCACGCTCACCATAGGTAGTCACGCTCACCATAGGTCGTCACGTTCACCACAGGTCGTCACGTTCACCACAGGTCGTCACGTTCACCACAGGTCGTCACGCTCACCACAGGACGTCACGCTCACCATAGGACGTTTCGTTCACCACAGGTCGTCACGTTCACCACAGGTCGTCACGTTCACCACAGGTCGTCACGCTCACCACAGGTCGTCACGCTCACCACAGGTCGTCACGCTCACCACAGGTCGTCACGTTCAACTAGCTTCTATTTTTCCTGTCTGAGTTGTGTTGTTTATCATCTCCTCTTCTTCTCTAATTCATCTTCCTCCTTTTCTACTTATGCATTAGATATAGCATTCACTGTACCGTTTAAGAGCGAGCCACTGTACACACAACAGCACTTGACATACAGCGTCCAACACATTTATGGCACACAACTTCGCCTAGTATAGAGCCTCATCAATATCAGAGTGGTATTATTTTGAGGCTCATAAAACATTTGTAGTTATATAACAATCCTCGTGAATCTCAGTAATAAACATCTACTATTATGGCGGTGAAGTATTAGTAGTTAGTGCCATATTGACTACGACAACTGCAGGTAAATTCTCTGTAGTTAGTGCCATATTGACTACGACAACTGCAGGTAAATTCTCTGTAGCAGCAGTTATAATGCAGTGTGTACTCACCTAATTGTACTCACCTAATTGTGGTTGCAGGGGTCGAGACTCAGCTCCTGGCCCCGCCTCTTCGCTGTCTGCTACTGGGTCTCTGCTCTCCCTGCTCCATGAGCTTTATCATACCTTGTCTTAAAACTATGTATGGTTCCTGCCTCCACTATATCTTTCTCTAGTCCATTCCACTTCCTGACTACTC
>WNWK01034252.1:0-20563 GCA_009830355.1 Cherax destructor | reverse complement strand
TTTTTTCATTATTGTGTATTTATGTCAATATTTTGGCTAAATTAGTTAGGCAAACGCCCGCTAATCCCAATGCTATCTTCTTCATTAAAATTGTTTTTAGTAAAAATTGGTAAGCAATGAAAAACGTAAGTCCTAGACAGTCTTGGAGTAACTGTAATTGAAGGTAAATGTAATTGAGCTAATAACAAAATGTAACTACACGTCAAATAGTACATAATTGTACATTATGTACATTGTATACTGTTGTGATTCTCGTTGTTTGGGTCACTTCCAGGGCTCGTACTGCCAAGAGTCATGTTTGCCTGGGAGTCCAAGAGTCATGTTTGCCTGAGAGTCCAAGAGTCATGTTTGCCTGGGAGTCCAAGAGTCATGTTTGCCTGAGAGTCCAAGAGTCATGTTTGCCTGGGAGTCCAAGAGTCATGTTTGCCTGGGAGTCCAAGAGTCATGTTTGCCTGGGAGTCCAAGAGTCATGTTTGCCTGGGAGTCCAAGAGTCATGTTTGCCTGAGAGTCCAAGAGTCATGTTTGCCTGGGAGTCCAAGAGTCATGTTTGCCTGGGAGTCCAAGAGTCATGTTTGCCTGGGAGTCCAAGAGTCATGTTTGCCTAGGAGTCCAAGAGTCATGTTTGCCTGGGAGTCCAAGAGTCATGTTTGCCTGGGAGTCCAAGAGTCATGTTTGCCTGAGAGTCCAAGAGTCATGTTTGCCTGGGAGTCCAAGAGTCATGTTTGCCTGGGAGTCCAAGAGTCATGTTTGCCTGGGAGTCCACACTTGATCAACGGACGTATTGTTTTGTGAAAAAAATGTAAGTTATAATTGCTCTGTCAAAAGATATATTTATTTTTTTATTTTAATGAGCAACATTTTGAAAGGGACAAAGTTTATTACTGAAAACAGAGAGCCGCTGGTTATGAATGAATTCTCGAACTGATAATCGTTCATTGGTTTCATGAACAATTGTGTTTCATAATGTTGGTAGAATTACCGACAATATGTTAAGTAAAAGGACACAAATGCAACTAATGTGACATTTTATTGTGGCAACGTTTCGCTCTCCAGGAGCTTTTTCAAGCCGTTACAAGCGATACATGGACACAGAGGTGTATATATATACTCTCAAGTGAGGTGTAATACTAGTGGTGGTAGAAGTAGTAGTGATATAAGTAGTAGTAGTAGTAGTAATACAAGAAGGTAGAACAATCAATTTGCACATGAGTAAAGGTGATAAAACAATTACATGGGTAGTATAACAATAGGTTAGACAAATATTTCTTCTGGAGGTTGTAATAGAGAAGGCCTGTAGGAGTGTTCCACATCTACGATGTGCTAGTGTTGAATTAGCAGGAGAGACTATGTGATGGTAGGGTTTACTGTTTTCAGGAGGATTCTTGCTAAGACTTCAGAGATGGTGAAGCTGCCTTTGTTTTGTTTAATTGTGTTAGAAACAGCGATAAGTGCTGATTCAAGGCACTTGCGTCTACGGAAATTAGTTTCTTTGATTACTAGTCGGGCGTCTTTGAATTTCATGAGATGATTGTTGGAATTTCGGTGTTGTACGCAGGCGTTGTTCAGGTTATCATTCCTACATGCATTAATGTGTTCATTGATGCGTGTTTCGAGGTTTCTTGTTGTTTCTCCTACATCAATTCTGTCGCAGCCTCCACAGGGTATAGTGTAGACCCCTGCGTTGACTGGTTCAAGGTGCTTGGATTTTGTCCTTTATAGAAGTACTGGAAGCAATGGTGACTCTAGTGTTAGTTTGTGCAAATACTTTAGAAATGTTGGATGCAACCTGGCTGTTGGGAAGAATTATAACTTTGTTTGGAGTGGAGTTGACGCGTGGAGAATTAATGATCTGAAGAGCTCTTTTCTTGCAATCTTTGATGAAAAAGGAAGGAAAATGTAAATCAGTGAAGGTTTGTTGAATGTATGTACATTCCTCGTCAAGAAACTCAGGACTACAAATTCGGTAAGCTCTTAGGAAGAATCCGATGATGATGCCTCTTTTGGTCTTAGTATCTTGACTGGAATAGAAGTGTGTGAGATCATTTTTATTTGTAGGTTTCCGGTAAACTTGAAATCTTAGGTTGTTATCTACTTTGTGGATGAGGACGTCTAGAAAGGGTAGCTTGTCATTGGACTCTTCTTCTAGTGTAAACTGGATCGCCGGTTCAACTGCGTTGAGCCTTGCCTGAAGATTCCGTACATCAAAACGTTTGGGAGTTATTACGAGGACGTCGTCTACGTAACGTAACCAAGTGAAGCTTGAGGGGATGATGTTGGCGAAGTGTTCAGCCTCTAGGTGTTCCATGTACAAGTTAGCTAAGACGGCACTGATGGGGGACCCCATTCCCATGCCGTATGTTTGTTTGTAGAGCCTGTTATTGAAAGAAAAACAGTTGAAATTAAGGTCAACAAAATCTCCGGGAGGTAGAGGAAGGGTAAGGTCCTGATTGACTTTACGTCGTAGAACCTCGATGGCTTGTGTGGTAGGTACTTTAGTGAAGAGGGAAGTCACGTCCAAACTGCTTAGTTTCTTGTTTCGGATGGAGAGATTTCGGATGCCAGGTTGCATCCAACATTTCTAAAGTATTTGCACAAACTAACACTAGAGTCGCCATTGCTTCCAGTACTTCTATAAAGGATCTAACCAGGACAAAATCCAAGCACCTTGAACCAGTCAACGCAGGGGTCTACACTATACCCTGTGGAGGCTGCGACAGAATTTATGTAGGAGAAATAGCAAGAAACCTCGAAACACGCCTCAATGAACACATTAATGCATGTAGGAACGATAACCTGAACAACGCCTGCGTACAACACCGAAATTCCAACAATCATCTCAGGAAATTCAAAGACGCCCGACTAGTAATCAAAGAAACTAATTTCCGTAGACGCAAGTGCCTTGAATCAGCACTTATCGCTGTTTCTAACACAATTAAACAAAACAAAGGCAGCTTCACCATCTCTGAAGTCTTAGCAAGAATCCTCCTGAAAACAGTAAACCCTACCATCACATAGTCTCTCCTGCTAATTCAACACAAGCACATCGTAGATGTGGAACACTGCTACAGGCCTTCTCTATTCCAACCTCCAGCAGAAATATTTGTCTAACCTATTGTTATACTACCCATGTAATTGTTTTATCACCTTTTACTCATGTGCAAATTGATTGTTCTACCTTCTTGTATTACTACTACTACTACTACTTATATCACTACTACTTCTACCACCACTAGTATTACACCTCACTTGGAGAGTATATATATACACCCTCTGTGTCCATGTATCGTTTGTAACGGCTTGACAAAGCTCCTGGAGAGCGAAACGTTGCCACAATACAATGTCACATTAGTTGCATTTGTGTCCTTTTACTTAACAAATTGTGTTTCAGTAACATCTTTGTGTGACCAATGAAAAGAATGAGGAGAAACTATTTCTTGTTATATTTCATAATTTAGTTGGCTCTCCGTTTTTATTTTTTTCCTCAGTTTGATGAGAACAAAGGGCAAGGAAGGGAAGAAAAACCACAGAAAGAGTAATGGAAATAAGGTCACTACATCGCTAATATTATATTTTCCTCTGCTTGTATATGAGTGACGTTGTTTAAAAGGTAACCTGGTTCCTGATTATTACTTATGTAAAGGTGAATGTGGAAGGTGAGTAATGCAGTATTATGTTGTGCGAGTGTCAGACATTTTTAAAGTAGTCTGTTAGTTCAGTTAATTTGTGGGAAAACTTTGGTGTGTGTTACACCGTTATTGTCAGCTTGGAACAACACTGTGTTGAATATAATAAGAACTGAGACTTCATAGAAAGTATTATCACAACACCTGAAGTAATTTAGTCTCTGACAAGAAGTCAGGTGGTGAGGGAAACTAAGCTAATTGCAGGAGGTGCAGAAAGAAGATTAATGTTTTTGTGAAGGTAACTTCACACCACATCACTCAAAGAATAATGAAATGAAGTATACTGAGTATTTAAAAGAGAAACAAGATGATGCACAGAAGAAAATATTAAAAAGATCTACTGGAAGTGACACCAGTACACAGACACAGTCTACACAGACACAGTCTACACAGACACAGTCTACACAGACACAGTCTACACAGACACAGTCTACACAGACACAGTCTACACAGACACAGTCTACACAGACACAGTCTACACAGACACAGTCTACACAGACACAGTCTACACAGACACAGTCTACACAGACACAGTCTATACAGACACAGTCTACACAGACACAGTCTACACAGACACAGTCTACACAGACACAGTCTACACAGACACAGTCTACACTATGTTGTTATGTTTCAAGATTAGAGAAATTAGTGAAATTTATCCGGAAATATTTGAGACAAAGATCCAAACAAAATCCTCCTACATTCTATTATAGATCACCAATTACCACTGAATATAGTGGAGAGTTCTACTTTACCACTGAATATAGTGGAGAGTTCTACTTTACCACTGAATATAGTGGAGAGTTCTACTTTAACACTGAATATAGTGGAGAGTTCTACTTTACCACTGAATATAGTGGAGAGTTCTACTTTAACACTGAATATAGTGGAGAGTTCTACTTTACCACTGAATATAGTGGAGAGTTCTACTTTAACACTGAATATAGTGGAGAGTTCTACTTTAACACTGAATATAGTGGAGAGTTCTACTTTAACACTGAATATAGTGGAGAGTTCTACTTTAACACTGAATATAGTGGAGAGTTCTACTTTACCACTGAATATAGTGGAGAGTTCTACTTTACCACTGAATATAGTGGAGAGTTCTACTTTACCACTGAATATAGTGGAGAGTTCTACTTTACCACTGAATATAGTGGAGAGTTCTACTTTACCACTGAATATAGTGGAGAGTTCTACTTTAACACTGAATATAGTGGAGAGTTCTACTTTAACACTGAATATAGTGGAGAGTTCTACTTTACCACTGAATATAGTGGAGAGTTCTACTTTAACACTGAATATAGTGGAGAGTTCTACTTACCACTGAATATAGTGGAGAGTTCTACTTTAACACTGAATATAGTGGAGAGTTCTACTTTAACACTGAATATAGTGGAGAGTTCTACTTTAACACTGAATATAGTGGAGAGTTCTACTTTAACACTGAATATAGTGGAGAGTTCTACTTTAACACTGAATATAGTGGAGAGTTCTACTTTAACACTGAATATAGTGGAGAGTTCTACTTTAACACTGAATATAGTGGAGAGTTCTACTTTACCACTGAATATAGTGGAGAGTTCTACTTTACCACTGAATATAGTGGAGAGTTCTACTTTAACACTGAATATAGTGGAGAGTTCTACTTTAACACTGAATATAGTGGAGAGTTCTACTTTAACACTGAATATAGTGGAGAGTTCTACTTTACCACTGAATATAGTGGAGAGTTCTACTTTACCACTGAATATAGTGGAGAGTTCTACTTTAACACTGAATATAGTGGAGAGTTCTACTTTACCACTGAATATAGTGGAGAGTTCTACTTTAACACTGAATATAGTGGAGAGTTCTACTTTACCACTGAATATAGTGGAGAGTTCTACTTTAACACTGAATATAGTGGAGAGTTCTACTTTACCACTGAATATAGTGGAGAGTTCTACTTTACCACTGAATATAGTGGAGAGTTCTACTTTAACACTGAATATAGTGGAGAGTTCTACTTTACCACTGAATATAGTTGAGAGTTCTACTTTAACACTGAATATAGTGGAGAGTTCTACTTTACCACTGAATATAGTGGAGAGTTCTACTTTAACACTGAATATAGTGGAGAGTTCTACTTTAACACTGAATATAGTGGAGAGTTCTACTTTAACACTGAATATAGTGGAGAGTTCTACTTTAACACTGAATATAGTGGAGAGTTCTACTTTACCACTGAATATAGTGGAGAGTTCTACTTTACCACTGAATATAGTGGAGAGTTCTACTTTAACACTGAATATAGTGGAGAGTTCTACTTTACCACTGAATATAGTGGAGAGTTCTACTTTAACACTGAATATAGTGGAGAGTTCTACTTTACCACTGAATATAGTGGAGAGTTCTACTTAACACTGAATATAGTGGAGAGTTCTACTTTAACACTGAATATAGTGGAGAGTTCTACTTTAACACTGAATATAGTGGAGAGTTCTACTTTAACACTGAATATAGTGGAGAGTTCTACTTTAACACTGAATATAGTGGAGAGTTCTACTTTAACACTGAATATAGTGGAGAGTTCTACTTTAACACTGAATATAGTGGAGAGTTCTACTTTACCACTGAATATAGTGAGAGTTCTACTTTACCACTGAATATAGTGGAGAGTTCTACTTTAACACTGAATATAGTGGAGAGTTCTACTTTAACACTGAATATAGTGGAGAGTTCTACTTTAACACTGAATATAGTGGAGAGTTCTACTTTAACACTGAATATAGTGGGGAGTTCTACTTAACACTGAATATAGTGGAGAGTTCTACTTTAACACTGAATATAGTGGAGAGTTCTACTTAACACTGAATATAGTGGAGAGTTCTACTTTACCACTGAATATAGTGGAGAGTTCTACTTTACCACTGAATATAGTGGAGAGTTCTACTTTACCACTGAATATAGTGGAGAGTTCTACTTTACAGTATCTTCTTCTGGAAGAAGAACCGAAATTTGTAATTCCTGCAAAGTCAACCACATAAAGCACACTTTCAGAATTTGCATGCCAGATGGTGGCAGCTACGAAAAAAAACAAGATCTCAAGCCGATTTAAGTCAATATTAAATCTTTGGAGCGTCGCAAGATGTCATTCTTTGAGTGAACAATTTACTTTATAAACAAGAAATGGGAATTGAAATCAGGAGTTCTTGTTTGAGATATATTTGAAAAGAAACATATTGCCTTAAATATAGCATTTGAATTGGAGAAGTTGGTTAACTGTTTTGCAATCAGAGGTAAAGAAAGTTGTAGCAGACAATGCCTCATATATATGATATATATTTCTCCATGGTGACCATGTCTCTGAACCTTAAGATGTAAATTGTCAGAAACAGAAAGAGACAGATATTGAGGAGATTGACGTGGAAGGTCTTCTCAGTTTTCTTCCCAAATGTATAAGTTACTTTGCTCCCTTGCAGTACCAGAGGTCAATAATTCTTTTTCTCTCTGCAGTAGTTCAAAAAACATCTCTCGTGAATATAATCAGAAGGTCATTTTCTGCTGCACCATTCCTTCAAGAGAAAGGTTCTTATATACAGTGTCCAAATGTAATAAGTTTTAAGTCACTTCTGAAAGGATCTGAACATATTTAATGAGGATCGTAAACACAGTGACAATGGAGGAAGTAGATGCGAAAATGGCCACCATCTCAACAAATGGATCAGTAATTAATGGTCTACAGTAATGTATGCAGCAGTTACTTGATTCTGACGGGTCCTGCTTTGAGAGTTTAAGCCATTCTTAGAGATGATTGATATAACAGAAGCAGCGTTTCCTTGATCCTTCCTTCAAGTTGGATTGGCTTCTGTCAGAAGAAAAGAAAGAGAACAAGTACACACAAACACACACACACACACACACACACACACATACACAGCCCCGGTGGCCTAGTGGTAAAGCTCTCGCTTCACGCACAGAGGGCCCGGGTTCTATTCCCGGCGGGGCGGAAACATTTCGAAGTGTTTCCTTACACACACATACACACACACACACATACAACAGGCCTAGTGTCTAATCGACATGTGCCTAGGACAAAATGGTAACTAAACTAACACACACACACACACACACACACATACACACACAGGTTGTTTCAGAGAGGGAACACAGAAACAAGGGGACACAACTGGAAGCTGAAGACTCAGATGAGTCAAAGGGATGTCAGGAAGCATTTCTTCAGCCACAGAGTAGTCAGGAAGTGGAATAGTCTAGAGAAAGATATAGTGGAGGCAGGAACCATACATAGTTTTAAGACAAGGTATGATAAAGCTCATGGAGCAGGGAGAGCAGAGACCCAGTAGCAGACAGCGAAGAGGCGGGGCCAGGAGCTGAGTCTCGACCCCTGCAACCACAATTAGGTGAGTACAATTAGGTGAGTACACACACACTCACAGTTATGGAGATTACCATGAGAAGAGTGGTGGAGCACCTAGAAAGGAATGAGCTCACACCAAAACCACCATGGTTTCAGGGAGAGCAAATTCTGTATCACACACCTACTGGAGTTTTACAAGGTAACATAAGTAAGACAGAAGAGAGAGGGGTGGGTAGACTGCATTTTCTTGGACTGTAAGAAAGCTTCCAACACAGTTCCGCACAAGAGATTAGGGCAAAGCTAGAGGAGCAGGCAGGAATAACAGGAAAGGCACTGCAATGGATCAGGGAATACCTGACAGGAAGGAAACAACGAAGATCAAAGAAAGCCGCAGAGTACAGGCTAGGGGTCCAAAGACTGCAAACCTCACTCAAGGAAAAGGAGACGCACACCACCCAAATAACTGCTGCAGCATATGGACGCCTGGCAAACCTAAAAATAGAGTCATTCAAGACACTGTACACTGGTTACGTCAAGCCCATATTGGAGTATACAGCATTAGTACGGAACCCACACCTGGTTAAGCACGTTAAGAAATTAGAGAAAATACAAAGATTTGCAACAAGACTAGTCCCAGAGGTAAGGGGTATATCCTACCAGGAAAGGTTAAGAGAAATTAACCTGACGACACTGGAGGACAGGAGGATAGGAACACATGATAACGACATGTCAAATACTGAGAGAAATTAACAAGATTGACAGGGCTAGAATGTTTCAGAGATGGGACACAGGGACAAGAGGACACAACTGGAAGTTGATAACTCAGATGAGTCATAGGGATGTCAGGAAGTATTTCTTTGGCCTTAGAGCTGTGAGGAAGTGGAACAATCTGGAGAGTGAAGTAGTGGAGGCAGGATCCATACATAGCTTTAAGAAGAGGTATGATAAGGATCTTGAAGCAGGGAGAGAGTGACCTAGTAGTGACTAGCAAAGAGACGAGTCCAGGAACTGTGTGTGTGTGACTAAACACACACACACACACACAACACACACACACACACACACACACACACACACACACACACACACACACACACACACACCACACACACACACACACACACACACACACACCACACACACACACACACACACACACACACACTCACACACACACACACACACACACGAACACGAACACTTCAGTCCGGAGGTCCAAAGGTGATAATTGCAGTGATGTATAACCCACCACAGAACAGCAGGAGACCAAGGCAAGAGTATAATGAGAGTAATAGAGCGATGGTTAACACACTGGCCGAATTGGCCAGAAGGGCTCATGCGAGCAGGGCGAAGCTACTGATCATGGGTGACTTCAACCATAAGGAAATCGATTGGGAGAACTTAGAACCACATGGGGGCCAAGAAACATGGAGGGCTAAAATGATAGAGGTGGTACTGGAAAATCTCATGTACCAACATGTAAGGGACAATACCAGAGAGAGAGGGGAGGACGAGCCAGCGAGACTGGACCTAGTATTCACCCTGAGTAGCGCAGATATTGAGGACATCACACATGAAAGCCACCTTGGGGCCAGTGATCATATGGTTCTAAGCTTCGACTACATAGTAGAGTTACAAGTGGAGGGGGAAGCAGGAAGGGCTGCACAAATGAAGCCAAACTACAAGAAAGGTGACTACGTGGGCATGAAGAACTTCCTGCACGGAGTTCAGTGGGACAGAGAGCTGGCAGGGAAGTCGGTAAACGAGATGATGGAATATATGACAACAATTTGCACGGAAGCTGAGGAGAGGTTTATACCCAAGGGTAACAGGAAAAGCGAAAAAGCCAGGATGAGCCCATGGTTCACCCAAAGGTGTAGGGAAGCCAAAACCAAGTGTGCCAGGGAATGGAAGAAGTATAGAAGGCAAAGGACCCAGGAGAATAAGGAGAGCAGTCGTAGAGCCAGAAATGAATATGCACAGGTAAGAAGGAAGCCCAAAGACAATACGAAAATGACATAGCAGCGAAAGCAAAATCTGACCCAAAGCTGTTGTACAGCCACATCAGGAGGAGAACAACAGTCAAGGACCAGGTGATCAGGCTGAGGAAGGAAGGAGGGAGGTCACAAGAAATGACCACGAAGTGTGTGAGGAGCTCAACATGAGATTCAAAGAGGTGTTCACAGAGGAAATAGAAAGGCCTCCAGAAAGGAGGAGAGGTAGGGTACACCACCAGGTGCTGGACACGATAAACACAACTGAGGAGGAAGTGAAGAGGCTACTAAGCGAGCTAGATACCTCAAAGGCGATGGGGCCGGACAACATTTCTCCATGGGTCCTGAGAGAGGGAGCAGAGGAGCTATGTGTACCCTAACAACAATCTTCAACACGTCTATCGAAACAGGGCAACTACCAGAGGTATGGAAGACAGCAAATGTAGTTCCAATTTTTAAAAAGGAGACAGAAACGTAGCACTAAACTACAGACCAGTGTCACTGACATGTATAGTATGCAAGGTCATGGAGAAGATTATCAGGAGAAGAGTGGTGGAGCACCTAGAAAGGAATGAGCTTATCAACGAAGGCCAACACGGTTTCAGGGACGGGAAATCCTGTGTCACAAACCTACTGGAGTTCTATGACAGGGTGACAGCAGTAAGACAAGAGAGAGAGGGGTGGGTAGATTGCATATTCTTGGACTGTAAGAAGGCGTTTGACACAGTCCCACACAAGAGATTAGTGCAGAAGCTGGAGGACCAGGCAGGGATAACAGGGAAGGCACTACAATGGATCAGGAATACCTGTCAGGAAGACAGCAGCGAGTCATGGTCCGTGGCGAGGTGTCAGAGTGGGCGCCGGTGACGAGTGGGGTTCCACAGGGGTCAGTCCTAGGACCGGTGCTGTTTCTGGTGTTTGTGAACGACATGACGGAAGGAATAGACTCCGAAGTGTCCCTGTTTGCAGATGATGTGAAGTTGATGAGAAGAATTCAATCGGAAGAGGACCAGGCAGAACTACAAAGGGATCTGGATAGGCTGCAAGCCTGGTCCAGCAATTGGCTCCTGGAGTTCAACCCAACCAAGTGCAAAGTCATGAAGATTGGGGAAGGGCAAAGAAGACCGCAGACGGAGTACAGTCTAGGGGGCCAGAGACTACAAACTTCAATCAAGGAAAATGACTTGGGGTGAGTATAACACCAGGCACATCTCCTGAGGCGCACATCAACCAAATAACTGCTGCAGCATACGGGCGCCTAGCAAACCTAAGAACAGCATTCCGACATCTTAATAAAGAATCGTTCAGGACCCTGTACACTGTGTACGTTAGGCCCATACTGGAGTATGCAGCACCAGTTTGGAACCCACTAGAGAAAGTGCAAAGGTTTGCAACAAGACTAGTCCCGGAGCTAAGGGGTATGTCCTACGAGGAGAGGTTAAGGGAAATCGACCTGACGACACTGGAGGACAGGAGAGATAGGGAAGACATGATAACGACATATAAAATACTGAGAGGAATTGACAAGGTTGACAGAGACAGAATGTTCCAAAGATGGGACACAGCAACAAGGGGACACAGTTGGAAGTTGAAGACTCAGATGAATCACAGGGATGTTAGGAAGTATTTCTTCAGTCACAGAGTAGTCGGGAAGTGGAATAGCTTGGGAAGCGATGTAGTGGAGGCAGGTTCCATACACAGCTTTAAGAAGAGGTATGATAAAGCTCATGGCGCAGGGAGAGTGACCCAGTAGCGGCCAGTGAAGAGGCGGGGCCAGGAGCTATGTCTCGACCCCTGCAACCACAACTAGGTGAGTACAACTAGGTGAGTACACACACACACGGCGCACTAAGGACTCCTTTCTAACTCTCATTAAACACCTCTCTCCTCTCTCTTGTCTCTCACTCTAACTGATGCTCACCACCTAATATTTACTTATGAAGATAAGTTACTAAGTATAAAAAGTAGATATAATTAAAAGGTTTTAGTAGGAATAAAACGTTAATTTCCATAAAACTTACTTTGAATAAAAAAACTTAACTGTGAATAAAATTTGATTAACTTTATTCTGTTTTAAGTACTATGTTACTGACTAAAATACCTTATAAATAATGGTATGTAGATATGTCATCTCCTGCAGATCTTAGCCTAGCATCATCCTCATGCACCTCAGGTTCTAGGTTCTTCTTCAGGTTCTTTCTCAGGTTCTTTATCTTCTTTGGGTTTCATTGTCATATATTTAAGAATAGGTTTGTAATGGATTTCCCACACTTGGCCATTGGAAGATTTGTTTCTGGCAATACCCTTTGGAAAAATCACCTCTCGGTCATGATTATTGTACCTAATGCTTAAGTCGTTCAACAGCTTCCATTAAGTAACTTACTAGAATAGCAATAACGCCTCTTCTCTTGAGTGTTCACTTAATCTCTGAGACACAATATTCTATTACAATAACAAACTGAGATACTGTAGCTGATAAATAAGGCAGATTATTGTTTTCTTGATGGGGAGAACCATCCAGTTCAGACACAACTGCAGGAGGTAGACGATGTTCACCTTTGTATCTCTTAATATTGTACAGTGCGTCTCTTGTACAGTGCGTCTCTTGTACAGTGCGTCTCTTGTACGGTGCGTCTCTTGTACCGGAGGGTAGAACTATTTTGGCGGCGCACGAAAATAATTGAAAAATATGGGAAATGCGTTTTGTTAGCAGAAAAATAGTTTAAGAATCTGGCAACATTTTGGTGAAAATCCCATTTTATTACAACGTTTCTAAAGCAAATTATAGCTATTTGAAACATATTATCTTACGACGCGCAAGGTAAAAAAGTTTGTGACCGCGCGACATGAATTTTTTTGTTTTGTTTAATTTTCTCTATATATTTCTTTCAAATTCATTAAATTTACCACTCAACATCATAATGCAGTGTTGGAGCAGCTTATTGGCTTATTGCAGAGGTGGGAGGGGCTTATAGTAGAGGTGGGAGGGGCTTATAGCAGAGATGGGAGGGTCTTATAGCAGAGGTGGGAGGAGTCAAGAGGCAGCCACGGACGAACGAACGAACGAACGAACGAACGAATACTTTCAGGTAAGACCCATGAAGGGTGAAAGGAGATTTTGATAGACGAAGAATAGTAGGTGAGAGGAGTTTTTTTTAATTAGGTGAAGGGAAAGAACCAGGGCTAAACCCAGCTGCGTAGCGTTGGTTGGCATAATAGATGAGGTAGTTCTTGGAGTGGTGGTGATCTGCATGTTGAAGTTGCTCAATGGGTGTACTGGACTTGGTTCGGGAGGCACGGACATTTTTGTGGGCGGCAGCCATAACGTCATTGCTGGTTTGTTATTTGTACTGCTTCTCATAATGCAACGATTGAGGGGGATACGTGGAATGTTGCTGGGTAAAAAGGACGTCTTTTAAGGTCCACCCCTGCAGAGGGCAGGGTAGAAGTTAGGAGATAGAAGGCATAGTATTAGGTGTAGAGAGGAGGAGGAGCAGGATTATTGATAGATTGAAAAAGGTTAAGATTATTGTCTGGCTGTCTGATGACATCGTCTAGAAAGGTTGTCCAAGTGCCTTGGTAGGTTTCAAGTCGGTCTATTTGTCTGTCACTGAGTTCTTTCCAGAACACGTTCAAAGCCGTGGTGCCGGTCCTGTTGTGGAGGGACTCGCTGGTGGCGAAGTCATCCCACTTCGTTCCCAGCACCCATCGTAATGCACGGTTCTGTATTCGTTGCAGTTTCAAGACGTTTGTTTTGGCAGCAAGAGAGAGGGCAAGAGGTGTGTATGTGATAAGTGGTCTTATGAGAGCCTTGTACAGGTGGAGTTTGGTGTTTGGGTGTGAGTCTCTGAGTTTGAACAGTCTACCGAGGGCAGTACTGGCCATAACTCTTTCAGTGTTTATGTGGGTGTGTATTCTCAATCTGGAGTCCAAAGTAACTCCAAGGACTGTAGTGTTGCGTGTACGTGGAATGCGTGTTCGTGTAGTGGTAGTTCTGAGGTAGACAGGCATTGGTTGGCGATTTCCTCTTTGAAAGAAATATGTAATCTTAGATTTGTTGGCATTAGTTTTAATGCGCCTGAGGATCTCCCATGCACTACTGTCTACCTCTCGTTGTGTTCTGAGTGATAGATATCTACATTGTTCATGTGCCATGAGTTGTGTAATGTCATCTGCATAAGCCAGTGTGAGTGTGGTGCAGTGAGCTGGGTCAGGAATGTCGTTAGTGTAAAGGATGTATAAGGGGGGACTCCAGCGTGAAGGGTAAAGGAATCTGAAAAATTGACTTAATTAAGTCATTTTCAATCGTCCTGGAAATGTTTCCCTGTCATTTTCCATCGCCCTTTACGGTTACTATGAAAGAGGAGCACTGCAAGGGAGCTAGGGGCCCACAAGGGAGCTAGGGGCCCACAAGGGAGCTAGGGGCCCACAAGGGAGCTAGGGGCCCACAGAGGGTAGGAGCAAGAACACAGAGGGGGGGGGATAATAAAGGACAAATACAAGGCAGAAGAAAGAAAACCACAAGGAGAAAGAAGAAAGAGGAAAGGGGAAGAGGGAGAAGGGAAAAAAGAATCAGGTTGTCACAGGTGTTCTAAAGTTTAGAGCATTTAACAATGTAATAGGAAAGGAAAGCATCTACAGAGACAAAGCCACGACTAAGATTGTTATAGAGGAAACTAGAGGTACTAGAGGACACAGCTAGAAATTAAAGACAGATGAGGCGTACTAATGTCAATAAATATTTTTTTCGTCTAAGTGAGTTGAGGAAGTAGAATGACCTGGAGGAAGTGGTCGAGGCTGCTGGTTTTATATATTGATTTAAGAGAAGGTACACTATGTCCCATCAGGCAAAGAGGAAGTGAATCTGCTAAACCCCAAGTTGAAAGACAAGCCCAGGAGCTAAGACTTGACTTCTAAACCCATATATAGGTCAGTACATACACACAAACACATCTCACTCTAAACACCATGCTACGAACACACATACACATGTGTACACATTCTTATCAGCATAACCTACACCTCAACATCAGGCACATGGAAAAAGTAGTTTACAAACTATTTTAAGAGAATTGACAAAATGGTTATAAATTTAAATTTTCTAATGAAAATAGAATTGGGTTACAATATTTTGAATCTCTTGGAAAAGATTAAATATGTGAAGAGTGAATATCATGAGAGCTTGTGTTAATGTTCCAAGATATTCTTATAAATCATCTTAATAAAATTTAGTTTAATTGAAATAATTATTAAATAAGTCTCTCAGTTTAAATACATATTTTTTCACCTCTTCAAAAAGACAAAAACATTCACCTATCACAATGGAAAATAAGAATCTCCTGAATGAAAATGAAAATGTCAACTTGATGATTTGACTCTGCACTAAAATTTGGGGTGGCTGCCACAGCCTGGCCAGCACGCCTGTTAATGTCCACTAGTTATGCAACTGTAACGAGCGGTATAGTACCGGCCAACCTGGTCGTAATGGGATTCAAATGGAGCAACAAAAGCTCAACAATAGTATATGACTTTTATTTTCCTTCGCAGATATAAACAAGTATGCATACGAGGTGCACTAACAGCAGAGGCACTGAACAGAGAGTGAACACACGTGACAACCAAGATGGCAAAAGCAGAAGTCAGAGAGAGTGCACCGTGCTCAACCAGCGGAGAGTGCACCGTGCTCAACCAGCGGAGAGTGCACCGTGCTCAACCAGCGGAGAGTGCACCGTGCTCAACCAGCGGAGAGTGCACCGTGCTCAACCAGCGGAGAGTGCACCGTGCTCAACCAGCGGAGAGTGCACCGTACTCAACCAGCAACTCAGACAAGTCTGTCAGTTAGCTTGGCACAAGTGAACCACGTTGCATCAGCTTTGGCAGGCTTGTCTGTGATTGGTCAATGAACAAGGTAATGATTTAACGACGGGTACCCTAGTGATCGTTAAACCATTAGCACCCGGTTCACTGGTTGAGAGGCAGCCTATGTGGGAGTGTGACATACGCTGAATAATGTGTAACATACTCATAGAATGCCACATACTGTGATGTATGAATGTTAACATATATTACACACTGAATGTTGTGGTGCACTATGTTGCAGAGATATATGACACAAAACTGGTAAAAATTGAAAAAGATAATTGTAAAAGGAAACTATTAAATGAAGAAGCTTGTTTCACTGGTGAAAGTTCCTTTCTCCTGTTATGTCTTTTTTCATCACCATACGATGTGTTGTGATGTGTATAAAGTCTGTCTGACCTTCCTCTCACTTTTAGTTGTTCCTAAACGTGTCCCCACATGTCCCCACATCAAATAACATCAATCATTCCAGGAAATCATATAGTTCTGAGTTTCTTAATTTTAAGTAAAAATATCCTTTTTCTGTTCTTTAATTCTGGAGTTCTCTGTGGAACAATACCACTGCCTCCCAACTCTAGTTTGTCCAGCACAGCGAATTTTCTATTGGTCACCATTTCATTAGCAGTTGGTGTCAAGCTTTGCTTGGTGTCATTCCTTATTTCTTGGAATGTATTAGTCGATGTATTTGAGGTTTGCGAGGTTTCTGATCATCAAGTTTCTGATCATCAAGTAATCGTCCATTATTAATTTACTAGAGGAAGCATCTGCATCGATTACATCTGCGATGTGAGAAAAAGAGACAAAATTCTCTTTCCCATCAGGAAGGAACTGAAAAAAAAGTCGCTGAAAGGATAGTCTCTGTGGAGACACCACCATCACACTGACGTATAATACCAGCTGACTTGATTCATCTTATACGTAACACACGAACCGCTACCTAAAGTCTTTTACAAACAGAGTTCTGGCAACACTATTTCCAACAGAAACTTACCAGAGGTCTTCTATCAGTAGTTTCTTGGTAACTATCCTTCCAGTAGTATTCTTCCAATAGCGTCCAGTCTTATACACTTGAATCCTACCAACAGAAATCAGGTATTTACCAAACAGGTTACATACAGTGTTATTAACTGTGGTGTAGCAGACAGACTTTATACACATCACAACACAACGATGGTGGTGAAAAAAACACATAACAGCAGAGAGGAACTTCTTCATTCAATAGTTCCCTTCTACAATTGTGTCTTTTTCATTACTTACTGACTTTGTGCCATAAATCTCTGCAACATAGTGCAACACAACATTCAGTGTTGTGGTGCATTATGTTGCAGAATAGTAGCATATCATTATTCAGTGATATGTTAACATCCATTCATCACAGTATGGGAGACACAGTAGCACACAGTGGTACTGGCCAGGTTGTGGCAGCCACCACCAAACTAGTTATCATGAGTTGTGCACCAATTAACACTTTTATTTCAAATCAATCATCCAAAGTTTGTTTTGCAACTGTGATGGTGAATGTTTTTACGTCAATAATGAAGACATGAAAGAAGTGTATGTGTAAAAACTGAGAGACTTATTTAATAATTAATTCTGCTTAAAGAAAGTGTTTTATAAATATCTTCTTTGTTTTAACCACAACACATCGGCCGATTCCCACCAAGGCAGGGTGGCCCGAAAACAAAAACTTTCATCATCATTCACACTCCATCACTGTCTTGCCAGAGGGGTGGTTTACACTACAGTTATAAAACTGCAACATTAACACCCCTCCTTCAGAGTGCCGACACTGTACTTCCCATCTCCAGTGGCAGAACAACCACTGTGAAAAAATAGTGAAATTTCAAGCGTTTTCTTTAGTTCTCACATTATCAAGGAACTGATAATGTGAGAAATCACGAAAGTGCTTGGAATTTCGCTATTTTTTCACAGTGGTTGTTCTGCATATTGTAATATCACCTGTTTACTGTGATCTTTTTGCATATATATATATATATATATATATTATATATATATATATATATATATATATATATATATATATAATGCATAATATTATATTATAAATTTGTTACAGTTTTCATGGAGGAGATATAAAGATTCACATTTGACACTCAACCATACACAACAATACGTAAACATGGCACTCATCCATACACAATAATACGTACACATGGCACTCATCCATACACAATAATACGTACACATGACACTCAACCATACACAACAGTACCTGAACATGACACTCTGCCATACACAATAATACGTTCACATGACACTGCCATTCACAATAATACGTACACATGATACTTTGCCATACACAATAATACGTACACATGACACTCTGCCATACACAACAATACCTAAACATGACACTCTGCCATACACAATAATACGTACACATGCCACTCATCCATACACAATAATACGTATTACATTCATTCATACATAATAACATGTACACATGACACAGTCCTCCACTAGTGTCACAAACGTGTCACATCTTTATATATTCACATGTTTCACAAAGAATGTCGTCAAAATACTGTAAACCAACATTCTTTGTCTTATATATTCTGAATATTAAGCACATAAATATTTCCTTATTTCCTTATGTTGCCTCTACTACATTGTTTAATTTTAACCACCATGTGGGCGAGTACAGGTGTGTCTTTGAGAATGTGTACACATGTATGTGTGCATGAGTGTTCGTAGCATGGGGTTTAAAATGAGATGTGTGTGCGTATGTATGTGTGACCTCATACATGTTAGAGTGAGAGAGAATTGTGTGCATTTTTACTTGCATGTGTATGTATTTGTTATACATGGGATTGTGTGTTTGTATGTTTTATGCATGTAAGTGTATGTATAATGGTGTATGCGTAAGGCACTTGTGTTGAAACGTATAAATGTATGGGAAAATACTTATAAATGTGTATGTTTGTGTGCTTGTTAGGCTTTGAGTGACAAATGCAACAGACGAATAAATAAATAAAAATGAAAACAGTGTAATATTTAATACAGTTTTGATGGAGGTGGACAAATTCATCAACACTTGGACATGCATCTATATAAAATAAAACACTCACAAATACTTTTAAACTGAAAATAAGTAAATAACTTATATTTAGTATAAATTCATAGTGTGTTTGTGTGTGTGTGTGTGTTTGTGTGTGTGTGTGTGTGTGTGTGTGTGTGTTGTGTGTGTGTGTGTGTTGTGTGTCTGTGTGTGTGTGCGTGTGTGTGTTGCTTCAGGAGAATAAAATTTCACACTACTTTTTACATAAACGGTCAAATCTGCAGCAACACACTTACATTTCACTCTCCAACACCATAGAATTATGTGGTAGCTTTTGTGAAGGTTTGAAGCTTACCCACTCAATGTTTTGAAAGATATTCAGACATTCCAGGATGGTGTTAATGATTTCAGTAACTTTGGTCATAGGACATATTAACATGCCAATTGTTCAATGAGTATGATTCTCGTTATAGTACAAAAACATTAAAAGTTTGAAACCGATTGGATGAGGCGTTCTTGAGTTATGAGATAAATAATTTATAACAGTTCGACGAAGAAGAAAAAATAAAGAAAAAATCCGGCAACTTTTTAAAGATCCGCCTTACGAGATACCTAAAAATATTCAGGCAGTCGTTTTAAAGCCTCCCTTCAGGGCTACCTAATAAACTGGACATATTGTTCACTGAATTTGAATTATAGATTTTAATCTGCTTTAATTATCGGCCGTTTTGCATCCTCCGGTACTGATGTTATTTGATAGAAGTGAGAGACAGATTATTTGCAAAACATGTCACTAAGGCACAACCTGACCTGACCCAGTGATGACAACTTCATGATCTACCACAAATGGTATTTCTTTAAGGTAACGACCTGATAAATACGGTCACCTTTAGAACCGCTTAATTATTTAATGCAAAAATCAACACTTGTATTAGATAAAGCAAAGTAGACGCTGCAAATTATCTTACGAGAGGTAGAGTTGCTAGAAAAAATATCTTAAATAAGTCTCTCTCACTTTTTTCACATCTTGATTTCTCTGACATCTTGACTTCTCTGACATCTTGACTTCTCTGACATCTTCTGTATTATAACTTGGCTGGCAGGTCTTCTTAATGTCTTGTACACTGATCTTTTGTTTACTAGTATGTTAACCTTCTGTTCCAGTGTTTCACTTTATTGTATGTTGTTGTATGGTACTTGAGTGTTGCTTTTCTGTTGTATGATACTTGAGTGTTGCTGTTCTGTTGTATGTTATTGTATTGTTCTTGTGTTTTACAGTACAGTTCTCGTGTGTTGTTGTATTGCTCTCGAATTTAATGTATTGTTTTTATGTATTAGTGTACTAGTTTGTCATTTTACTGTATTGTCTTGTGTAACTGCATTGTTAAAGTTATTGTACTTATGTGTTACTGTATTGTTTCATTATATTCCGGTACTGTTCGTGTATGTTACTGTACTTTCTTGCATATTACCGTACTGTTCTTACCTGTTTGAATATAGTTGCTTTGTGTTACTGTATTGTTCTGTGTAACTGCACTGTCTTTGTGGTTTACGATGCTCTTTTTTATTTGTCACTGAAGAGTTCTTGCTTGTCACTTTAATTTTCTTTAAAGTTACTATTCTTGTATAATGATGTAGTGTTCTTTT
>WNWK01034251.1:0-20563 GCA_009830355.1 Cherax destructor | reverse complement strand
AAAAGCATAAACCCCCTTTTAAAACGTCGAAAATGCAATAAAATACCATTTTAGCTCATTTTTCTTAGCTTTTTAATGTGTCATGAATTTTTTTAAAAAATATGAAATATTCTAAAAATATTGATTTTTAGAGATTTTTAATGAGATTTTTTAAAAATATGTAAATAATTTATAAATATTCAAACTGCTATAAAACGTTATTTTATTGCATTTTTGACGATTCAAGGCTTTTCAGATTTTCTGAAAAAAAAGTTATTTTTAGATAAAATATACCATGATAAGCTTCTCAAAAAAAACAAGTTACTTTTCATTCTTCAAGAAATTGTATTTGAAAGTTTGATAATCAAGTACTTTTAGTTAAAAATGAGTTTGTCAGAAAAGACTAATGTATATGCAATAAAATTTATTTTATGCAATAAAATTTTATTTTAGATATTTTTTAAAAATAATATGAAATATTCTTTAATAATATTGATTTTTATAGATTTTTAATAGAATGTTTTAAAAATATGTAAATAATTTATAAATATTAAAAAAATGTTATATAACATTATTTTATTGCATTTGTTGACGATTCAAGGCATTTTCAAGGAATTTCTGAAAAAAACTATTTTTTTAGATCAAATATACCTATGAATGAGCTTCCTCAAAAAAAAATCTTAAAAATTTCGCTTACTTTTCCCATAAATTTAAATTGCAGTAAAAATTATATTTAAAAGTTTGATAATCTAAGTATTTTAGCTAAACAATGAGTTTTGTCAGAAAAGCACTCAAACCGCTTTAAAACGTCGAAATGTGCAATAAAATACCATTTTAGCTCATTTTTCTGAGCTTTTAAATGTCTCATGTATTTTTTGAAAAACAATATAAAATATTCAAAAAAATATTGATTTTTAGAGATTTTTAATGGGATTTTTTAAAAATATGTAAATAATTTATCAATATTCAAAACTGGTATAAAACGTTTTTTTATTGCTTTCTTTGACGATTCAAGGCATTTTCAAAGAATTTCTGAAAAACTATTTTTTTAGATCAAATATACTCAAAAAAAATCATAAAATTTCGCTTACTTTTTCCCTAAATTTCAATTGCAGTAGAAATTGTATTTAAAAGTTTGATAATATAAGTATTTTAGCTCAAAAATGAGTTTTGTCAGAAAGGCACTCAAACTGCCTTAAAAAGCTCAGAAAAATGAGATAATATGCTATTTTATTGCATATTTCGACGTTTTAAAGCTGTTTGAGTGCTTTACTGACAAAACTCATTTTTTAGCTAAAATACTTAGATTATCAAACTTTTCAATAGAATTTCTACTGCAATTGAAATTTATGGGAAAAGTAAGCGAAATTTTAAGATATTTTTTTGAGGAAGCTTAATCATAGGTATATTTGATCTAAAAATATTGTTTTTCAGAAAATCTTTGAAAATGCCTTGAATCGTCAAAAATGCAATAAAATAACGTTTTATAAGATTTTTGAATATTTTTAAATTATTTACATATTTTTAAAAAATACCATTAAAAATCTCTAAAAATCAATATTTTTTAGAATATTTCATATTGTTTTTCAAAAAATACATGAAACATTAAAAAACTCAGAAAATTGAGCTAAAATGATATTTTATTTCATATTCCGACATTTTAAATCGGTTTGAGTGCTTCTCTGCCAAAACTCATTTTTTTGCTAAAATACTTAGATTATCAAACTTTTAAATAGAATTTCTACTGTAATTGAAATTTATGGGAAAAATAAACGAAATTTTAAGTTTTTTTTTGAGGAAGCTTACTCATAGGTTATTTTATCTAAAAAAAATAGTTTTCAGAAAATCCTTGAAAATGCCTTGAATCATCAAAAAATGCAATAAAATAACGTTTTAAAGCATTATTTATTTTTTTTAAATTATTTACATATTTTTAAAACATTCCATTAAAAATCTATAAAAATCAATATTATTATACAATATTTCATATTATTTTTCAAAAAATATGCTAAAATAGAATTTTATTGCATAAAATAGCATTTTATTGCATATACCGACGTTTTAAATCAGTTTGAGTGTTTTTCTGACAAAACTCATTTTTTAGCTAAAATACTTAGATTATCAAACTTTTAAATACAATTTCTACTGCAATTGAAATTTATGGGAAAAGTAAGCGAAATTTTATGATTTTTTTTTGAGGAAGCTTACTCATAGGTATATTTTATCTAAAAATAGTTTTTCTTCAGAAAATCCTTGAAAATGCCTTGAATCGTTAAAAAATGCAATAAAATAACGTTTTATATCATTTTTGAATATTTATAAATTATTTACATATTAAAAAAAAAACATATATATATATCATATTATTTTTCAAAAAATACATCAAACGTTAAAAAGCTCTGAAAATATACTATAATGGTATTTTATTGCACATTTCGACGTTTTAGAGCAGTTTGAGTGTTTTCTGACAAAACTCATTTTTACCTAAAATACTTAGATTATCAAGCTTTTAAATAGAATTTTAACTGCAATTGAAATTTATGGGAAAAGTAAGCTAAATTTTAAGATATTTTTTGAGAAAGCTTACTCATAGGTATATTTGATCTAAAAATAGTTTTTCAGAAATTCCTTGAAAATGCCTTGAATCGTCAAAAAAAAATAACGTTTATAGCAGTTTTGAATATTTATAAATGATTTACATAATTTTGAAAAATCCATATATATATATATATATATATATATATATATATATATATATATATATATATATATATATATATATTTTTTTTTTCAAAAATACATGAAACATTAAAAGCTCAGAAAAATGTGCTATAATGGTATTTTATTGCATATTTCGATGTTTTAGAGCGGTTTGAGTGCTTTTCTGACAAAACTCATTTTCTAGCTAAAATAATTAGATTACCAAACTTTTAAATAGAATTTCTACTGCAATTGAAATTTATGGGAAAAGTAAGAAATTTTAATTTTTTTGAGGAAGCTTACTCATAGTTATATATGATCAAAAAAATAGTTTTTCAGAAAATCCTTGAAAATGCCTTGAATCGTCAAAAATGCAATAAAATAACGTTTTATAACATTTTAAATATATATAAATTATTTACATATTTTTAAAACATCCTATTAAAAAATTATAAAAATCAATATTATTATATAGTATTTCATATTATTTTTCAAAAATACATGAAACATTAAAAAGCTCAGAAAATGTGCTTAAATGGTATTTTATTGCATATTTCGACGTTTTAGAGCGGTTGAGTGCTTTTCTGACAAAACTCATTTTTTAGCTAAAATACTTAGGTTATCAAACTTTTAAATAGAATTTCACTGCACTTGAAATTTATGAGAAAAGTGTTGAATTTTAAGATTTTTTTGAGGAAGCTTACTCATAGTTATATTTGATCTAAAAAATAGTTTTTCAAAAATCTTGAAAATGTCTTGAATCATCAAAATGCATTAAAATAACGGTTTATAGGATTTTTGAATATATATAAATTATTTACATATTTTTAAAAAATCCCATTAAAAATCAATATTTTTAGAATATTTCATATTGTTTTTCAAGATTTTTTTTGAGGAAGCTTACTCATAGGTTATTTTATCTAAAAAAATAGTTTTTCAAAAAATCATTGAATCCAATTAAAAATCTATAAAAATCAATATTATTATAGAATATTTCATATTATTTTTCAAAAAATACATGAAACATTAAAAAGCTCAGAAAAATGTGCTAAAATGGTATTTTATTGCATATTTCGACGTTTTAAAGCAGTTTGAGTGCTTCTCTGACAAATCTCATTTTTTAGCTAAAATACTTAGATTATCAAACTTTTCAATAGAATTTCTACTGCAATTGAAATTTCTGGGAAAAGTAAGCAAAATTTTAAGATTTTTTTTTTGAGGAAGCTTACTCATAGGTATATTTGATCTAAAAAAATAGTTTTTCAGAAAATCCTTGAAAATGCCTTGAATCGTCATAAAATGCAATAAAATACCGTTTTATAACATTTATAAATATTTGTAAATTATTTACATTTTTTTAAAACATCCCATTAAAAATCTATAAAAATCAATATTATTATAGAATATTTCATATTTTTTTTTCAAAAAATATGCTAAAATAGAATTTTATTGCATAAAATAGAATTTTATTGCATATACCAACGTTATAAAGCAGTTTGAGTGCTTTTCTGACAAAACTCATTTTTTAGCTAAAATTCTTAGATTATCAAACTTTTAAATAGAATTTTAACTGCAATTGAAATTTATGGGAAAAGTAAGCTAAATTTTAAGATATTTTTTTGAGGAAGCTTACTCATAGGTATATTTGATCTAAAAAAATAGTTTTTCAGAAATTCCTTGAAAATGCCTTGAATCGTCAAAAAAAATAAAATAAAATAACGTTTTATAGCAGTTTTGAATATTTATAAATGATTTACATAATTTTAAAAAATCCCATATATATATATATATATATATACATATATATATATATATATATATATTATTTTTCAAAAAATACATGAAACATTAAAAAGCTTAGAAAAATGTGCTATAATGGTATTTTATTGCATATTTCGATGTTTTAGAGCGGTTTGAGTGCTTCTCTGACAAAACTCATTTTCTAGCTAAAATAATTAGATTACCAAACTTTTAAATAGAATTTCTACTGCAATTGAAATTTATGGGAAAAGTAAGCGAAATTTTAATTTTTTTTTTGAGGAAGCTTACTCATAGTTATATATGATCTAAAAAAATAGTTTTTTAGAAAATCCTTGAAAATGCCTTGAATCGTCAAAAAATGCAATAAAATAACGTTTTATAACATTTTTAAATATTTATAAATTATTTACATATTTTTAAAACATCCTATTAAAAATTTATAAAAATCAATATTATTATAGAGTATTTCATATTATTTTTCAAAAAATACATGAAACATTAAAAAGCTCAGAAAAATGTGCTTAAATGGTATTTTATTGCATATTTCGACGTTTTAGAGCGGTTGAGTGCTTTTCTGACAAAACTCATTTTTTAGCTAAAATACTTAGGTTATCAAGCTTTTAAATAGAATTTTAACTGCAATTGAAATTTATGGGAAAAGTAAGCTAAATTTTAAGATATTTTTTTGAGAAAGCTTACTCATAGGTATATTTGATCTAAAAAAATAGTTTTTCAGAAATTCCTTGAAAATGCCTTGAATCGTCAAAAAAAAAAAAATAACGTTTTATAGCAGTTTTGAATATTTATAAATGATTTACATAATTTTGAAAAATCCCATATATATATATATATATATATATATATATATATATATATCTGGTTCCTGGTTCCTGGATGATGGCACACTAGCAGGTACAAAGGAGTCCCTTGTAGATGATCTTACACAGGTGATGACACAGGGACAGGAAATGGGACTCATCCTGAATCCATCCAAATGTGAAATCATATCAGTCAATCAACAAGTGATAGATGCAGTAAGCTATCAAAACTACCAGGAGCAACAGTCATTGCCCTACTAATAGTGTCTTGCTTGAGCACCTCTGGGAAGAGATGCCATTGACACAATTCTCAGGAAGAAACTGGAAGAATTGAGGAGAATGGAACAACGAATAGGCAATCTTGACACCCATGATGCCTTGTACCTCCTCACAAAATGCTTGAGTCTGCCCAGGTTGACATATTTCCTAAGATGTGCTCCTTCATATGATAATCCTATACTGCACGAATATGACAGTATCCTGAGGCAGATCTTTACTAAAGTACTTAACCTTACTCTAGAAGATGGGCAGTGGGACCAAGCTACACTCCCAGTCAGACTAGGAGGCATTGGTGTCCGCAAGTCATCTCAGATTGCTCTACCTGCTTTCCTGTCTTCATGCATTGCATCCAGAGGGCTTGTAGCAGCAATTCTCCCTGAACATCTTAGGGACACGATTGGAATCCATGACCAAAAGTTCGTTGATGGAGCCAGGATCTGGGATAACCTAACAGGCTCTGAAACCAGGCCTGCTCCCCCCAACAACTACAAACAGTCGCACTGGGATGGCCCAATAGTAGATAATATAGCCTCAGCAATGCTTCAGAGTGTGTCAGGGAAGGATAGAGCCCGCCTACTTGCAGTGAGAGCTCCTCATGCAGGGGACTTTCTTTTGGCTGTTCCCAACTCCAGCCTTGGCACACGCCTCGACCCACAGACCATCCGCATTAGTGTTGCCCTTCGACTTGCCGCCCTATTCTCGCCGAACACAGGTGTATTTGTGGCAGTGAAGCAGCAGACCGATTCGGGTACCATGGTCTTGTGTGTCGTAAATCCGAGGAAAGATTGCAAGACATGAAGAGGTTAATAACATTATCAAGAGGAGCCTCACAACAGCCGGATGCCCAGCAGTAAGGGAACCACCCCAACTATGCAGATCTGATGGCAACCAAAGCGTCCAGATGGTATCACCCTTCAAGCCTGGACAGACGGCAAGCAGGTGGTGTGGGACTACACATGTGCATCTACCTTGGCTGATACCTATCTCCAGTACACCAGGGAGGAAGGAGGGGCTGCTGCCACCTTCAGGGAGTCCCAGAAGTCGAGAAAATATGGAGAACTTGCCCATCATTATATGTTTGTTCCATAGGCTCAGAGACCCTTGGCTCATGGGGAAAGAGTGCATCTAAGTTCCTCAAGGAGCTGGGCAAAAGACTCAACAGGGTAACTAGGGATCCCAGGGCAGCTAGTTTTCTGTTCCAGCGACTCAGCGCTGCTGTTCAGAGGGGTAATGCATGCTGTATTCTGGGCACGCGCACCAGCTCGGAAGAGCTGGATGAGATTTTCGCATTATAATCAGTGACAAAGATGTAACAAATATGTACTAGACATGTATCTCTCACCTCGTGTACTGTATATGCCATCTTTATATCAACGATGTATCTCTCAAATCTTTGTACCATATTATATTATATATATATATATATATATATATATATATATATATATATATATATTTTTTTTTTTTCAAAAAATACATGAAACATTAAAAAGCTCAGAAAAATGTGCTATAATGGTATTTTATTGCATATTTCGATGTTTTAGAGCGGTTTGAGTGCTTTTCTGACAAAACTCCTTTTCTAGCTAAAATAATTAGATTACCAAACTTTTAAATAGAATTTCTACTGCAATTGAAATTTATGGGAAAAGTAAGCGAAATTTTAATTTTTTTTTTGAGGAAGCTTACTCATAGTTATATATGATCAAAAAAAATAGTTTTTCAGAAAATCCTTGAAAATGCCTTGAATCGTCAAAAAATGCAATAAAATAACGTTTTATAACATTTTTAAATATATATAAATTATTTACATATTTTTAAAACATCCTATTAAAAATTATAAAAATCAATATTATTATAGAGTATTTCATATTATTTTTCAAAAAATACATGAAACATTAAAAAGCTCAGAAAAATGTGCTTAAATGGTATTTTATTGCATATTTCGACGTTTTAGAGCGGTTGAGTGCTTTTCTGACAAAACTCATTTTTTAGCTAAAATACTTAGGTTATCAAACTTTTAAATAGAATTTCTACTGCACTTGAAATTTATGAGAAAAGTAAGCGAATTTTTAAGATTTTTTTTTGAGGAAGCTTACTCATAGTTATATTTGATCTAAAAAAATAGTTTTTCAAAAATCCTTGAAAATGCCTTGAATCGTCAAAAAATGCATTAAAATAACGGTTTATAGGATTTTTGAATATATATAAATTATTTACATATTTTTAAAAAATCCCATTAAAAATCAATATTTTTTAGAATATTTCATATTGTTTTTCAAGATTTTTTTTGAGGAAGCTTACTCATAGGTTATTTTATCTAAAAAAATAGTTTTTCAAAAAATCCTTGAATCCAATTAAAAATCTATAAAAATCAATATTATTATAGAATATTTCATATTATTTTTCAAAAAATACATGAAACATTAAAAAGCTCAGAAAAAGGTGCTAAAATGGTATTTTATTGCATATTTCGACGTTTTAAAGCAGTTTGAGTGCTTCTCTGACAAATCTCATTTTTTAGCTAAAATACTTAGATTATCAAACTTTTCAATAGAATTTCTACTGCAATTGAAATTTCTGGGAAAAGTAAGCAAAATTTTAAGATTTTTTTTTTGAGGAAGCTTACTCATAGGTATATTTGATCTAAAAAAATAGTTTTCAGAAAATCTTGAAAATGCCTTGAATCGTCATAAAATGCAATAAAATACGTTTCTTTATTTATAAATATTTGTAAATTATTTACATTTTTTAAAACATCCCATTAAAAATCTATAAAAATCAATATTATTATAGAATATTTCATATTTTTTTCAAAAATATGCTAAAATAAATTTTATTGCATAAAATAGAATTTTATTGCATATACCAACGTTATAAAGCAGTTTGAGTGCTTTTCTGACAAAACTCATTTTTAGCTAAAATTCTTAGATTATCAAACTTTTAAATAGAATTTTAACTGCAATTGAAATTTATGGGAAAAGTAAGCTAAATTTTAAGATATTTTGAGAAGCTTACTCATAGGTATATTTGATCTAAAAAATAGTTTTTCAGAAATTCCCTTTGAAAATGCCTTGAATCGTCAAAAAATAAAATAAAATAACGTTTTATAGCAGTTTTGAATATTTATAAATGATTTACATAATTTTAAAATCCCATATATATATATATATATATATATATATATATATATATATATATATATATATATATATATATATATATAAAACATATATATATATATATATATATATATTATTTTTCAAAAAATACATGAAACATTAAAAAGCTTAGAAAAATGTGCTATAATGGTATTTTATTGCATATTTCGATGTTTTAGAGCGGTTTGAGTGCTTCTCTGACAAAACTCATTTTCTAGCTAAAATAATTAGATTACCAAACTTTTAAATAGAATTTCTACTGCAATTGAAATTTATGGGAAAAGTAAGCGAAATTTTAATTTTTTTTTTGAGGAAGCTTACTCATAGTTATATTTGATCTAAAAAATAGTTTTCTAGAAAATCCTTGAAAATGCCTTGAATCGTCAAAAAACTGCAATAAAATAACGTTTTATAACATTTTTAAATATTTATAAATTATTTACATTTTTTTAAAAACATCCTATTAAAAATTTATAAAATCAATATTATTATAGAATATTTCATATTATTTTTCAAAAAATACATGAAACATTAAAAAGCTCAGAAAAATGTGCTTAAATGGTATTTTATTGCATATTTCGACGTTTTAGAGCGGTTTGAGTGCTTTTCTGACAAAACTCATTTTTTAGCTAAAATACTTAGGTTATCAAACTTTTAAATAGAATTTCTACTGCAATTGAAATTTATGAGAAAAGTAAGCGAATTTTATGATTTTTTTTTGAGGAAGCTTACTCATAGTTATATTTGATCTAAAAATAGTTTTTCAAAAACTTGAAAATGCCTTGAATCGTCAAAAATGCATTAAAATAACGGTTTATAGGATTTTTGAATATATATAAATTATTTACATATTTTTAAAAATCCCATTAAAAATCAATATTTTTAGAATATTTCATATTGTTTTTCAAGATTTTTTTGAGGAAGCTTACTCATAGGTTATTTTATCTAAAAAATAGTTTTTCAAAAATCCTTGAATCCAATTAAAAATCTATAAAAATCAATATTATTATAGAATATTTCATATTATTTTTCAAAAATACATGAAACATTAAAAAGCTCAGAAAAATGTGCTAAAATGGTATTTTATTGCATATTTCGACGTTTTAAAGCGGTTTGAGTGCTTTTCTGACAAATCTCATTTTTTAGCTAAAATACTTAGATTATCAAACTTTTCAATAGAATTTCTACTGCAATTGAAATTTATGGGAAAAGTAAGCGAAATTTTAAGATTTTTTTTTGAGGAAGCTTACTCATAGGTATATTTGATCTAAAAAAATAGTTTTTCAGAAAATCCTTGAAAATGCCTTGAATCGTCATAAAATGCAATAAAATACCGTTTTATAACATTTTTGAATATTTATAAATTATTTACATTTTTTAAAACATCCCATTAAAAATCTATAAAAATCAATATTATTATAGAATATTTCATATTTTTTTCAAAAATATGCTAAAATAGAATTTTATTGCATAAAATAGAATTTTATTGCATATACCGACGTTATAAAGCAGTTTGAGTGCTTTTCTGACAAAACTCATTTTTTAGCTAAAATTCTTAGATTATCAAACTTTTAAATACAATTTGTACTGCAATTGAAATTTTAGGGGAAAAGTAAGCGAAATTTTATGATTTTTTTGAGGAAGCTTACTCATGGGTATATTTGATCTAAAAAAATAGTTTTTCCGAAAATCTTTGAAAATGCCTTGAATCGTCAAAAAATGCAATAAAATAACGTTTTATAACATTTTTTAAAATTTATAAATTATTTACATATTTTAAAAAATCCCAGATATATATATTATTTTTAAAAAAATACATGAACCATTAAAACGCTCAGAAAAATGTGCTATATTTGTATTTTATTGCATATTTCGATGTTTTAGAGCGGTTTGAGTGCTTTTCTGACAAAACTCATTTTTTAGCTAAAATACTTAGATTATCAAACTTTTTAAAAGAATTTATACTGCAATTGAAATTTATTGGAAAAGTAAGCAAAATTTTAAGATTTTTTTGAGGAAGCTTATTCATAGGTATATATGATCTAAAAATAGTTTTTTCAGAAAATCCTTGAAAATGCCTTGAATTTTCAAAGAAAGCAATAAAAAAACGTTTTATAGCAGTTTTGAATATTTATAAATTATTTACATATTTTTAAAAAATCCCAATAAAACTCTAAAAATGAATATTTTTTAGAATATTTGATGTTTTTCAAAAAATACATGACACATTTAAAAGCTCAGAAAAATGAGCTAAAATGGTATTTTATTGCATATTTCTACGTTTTAAAGCTGTTTGAGGTCGTTTCTGACAAAACTCATTTTTTAGCTAAAATACTTAGATTATCAAACTTTTAAATAGAATTTCTACTGCAATTGAAATTTATGGGAAAAGTAATAGTTTTCAGAAAATCCTTTAAAATGCCTTGAATCGTCAAAAAATGCAATAAAATAACGTTTTATAGCATTTTTGGGTATTTAAAAATAATTCACATATTTTAAAAAAATCCCATATATATATATATATCATATTATTATTCAAAAAATACATGAATTATTAAAATGCTTAGAAAAATGTGCTATAATGGTATTTTATTGCATATTTCGATGTTTTAGAGCGGTTTGAGTGCTTTTCTGACAAAACTCATTTTTTAGCTAAAATACTAAGATTATCAAACTTTTAAATAGAATTTCTACTGCAATTGAAATTTATGGGAAAAGTAAGGGAAATTTTAAGGTTTTTTTTTGAGGAAGCTTACTCATAGTTATATTTGATCTAAAAAAAATAGTTTTTCAGAAAATCCTTGAAAATGCCTTGAATCGTCAAAAAATGCAATAAAATAACGTTTTAAAACATTCTTTAATATTTGTAAATTATTTACATTTTTTTAAAACATTCCTTTAAAAATCTATAAAAATCAATATTATTAAAGAATATTTCATATTATATTTCAAAAAATATGCTGAAATAGAATTTTATTGCATTAAATAGCATTTTATTGCATATACCGACATCTTAAAGCAGTTTGAGTGCTATTCTGACAAAACTCATTTTTTAGCTAAAATACTTAGATTATCAAACTTTTAAATACAATTTCTACTGCAATTGAAATTTATGGGAAAAGTAAGCGAAATTTTATGATATTTTTTTTTTGAGGAAGCTTACTAATAGGTATATTTTATCTAAAAAAAATAGTTTTTTTCATCAGAAAATCCTTAAAAATGCCTTGAATCGGAAAAAATGCAATAAAATAACGTTTTATATCATTTTTTAATATTTATAAATTATTTACATATTTAAAAACATATATATATATCATATTATTTTTAAAAAATACATCAAACGTTAAAAGCTTAGAAAAATATACTATAATGGTATTTTATTGCATATTTCGACGTTTTAGAGCAGTTTGAGTGCTTTTCTGACAAAACTCATTTTTTAGCTAAAATACTTAGATTATGAAACATTTAAATAGAATTTCTATTGCAATTGAAATTTATGGGAAAAGTAAGCGAAATTTTAAGAATTTTTTTTGAGGAAGCTTATTCATAGGTATATTTGATCTAAAAAATAGTTTTTTTCAGAAAATCCTTGAAAATGCCTTGAATCGTCAAAAAATGCAATAAAATAACGTTTTATAACATTTTTGAATATATATAAATTATTTACATATTTTTAAAACATCCCATTAGATATCTATAAAAATCAATATTTTTATAAAATATTTCAATTTTTTTTCAAAAATATGCTAAAATAGAATTTTATTGCATAAAATAGAATTTTATTGCATATACCGACATTTTAATGTTTCATATATTTTTTGAAAAATAATATATATATATGGGATTTTTAAAATTATGTAAATAATTTATAATATTAAAAAATGCTATAAAACGTTATTTTATTGCATTTTTTGACGATTGAAGGCATTTTCAAGGATTTTCTGAAAAACTATTTTTTTAAATCAAATATAACTATGAGTAAGCTTCCTCAAAAAAATTTTTCGCTTACTTTTCACATAAATTTCAATTGCAGTAGAAATTCTATTGAAAAGTTTGATAATCTAAGAATTTTAGCTAAGAAATGAGTTTTGTCAGAAAAACAGTCAAAGAGCTTTAAAACGTCGAAATATGCAATAAAATACCATTTTAGCTCATTTTTCTTAGCATTTTAATGTGTCATGTATTTTTTGAAAAACAATATGAAATATTCTAAAAAATATTGATTTTTAGAGATTGTTAATGGGATTTTTAAAATATGTAAATAATTTATAAATATTCAAATCTGCTATAAAACGTTATTTTATTGCTTTTGTTTGACGATTCAAGGCATTTTCAAGGAATTTCTGAAAAACTATTTTTTTAGATCAAATATACCTATGAGTAAGCTTCCTCAAAAAATATATTTAAATTTAGCTTACTTTTCCCATAAATTTCAATTGCAGTAGAAATTCTATTTAAAAGTTTGATATTCTAAGTATTTTAGCTAAAAAATGAGTTTTCTCAGAAAAGCACTCAAACCGCTTTAAAACGTCGGTATATGCAATAAAATTCTATTTTATACAATAAAATTCTATTTTAGCATATTGTTTTAAAATAATATGAAATATTCTATAATAATGTCGATTTTTATAGATTTTTAATGGGATGTTTTAAAAATATGTAAATAATTTATATATATTCAAAAATCCTATAAATCGTTATTTTATTGCATTTTTTGATGATTCAAGTCATTTTCAAGGATTTTTTGAAAAACTATTTTTTTAGATCAATATAACTATGAGTAAGCTTCCTCAAAAAAAATCTTAAAATTTCATTTAATTTTCTCATAAATTTCAACTGCAGTAGAAATTTTATTTAAAAGTTTGATAATCTAAGTATTTTAGCTAAAAATGAGTTTTGTCAGAAAAGCACTCAAACCGCTTTAAAACGTCGAAATATGCAATAAAATACCATTTTAACATTTTCTGAGCTTTTAAGTTTCATGTATTTTTTTAAATATGAAATATTCTATATAATATTGATTTTTAAGATTTTTAAGGATGTTTTAAAATATGTAAATAATTTATAAATATTCAAAAATGTTATAAAACGTTATTTTATGCATTTTTGACGATTCAAGGCATTTTCAAGATTTTCTGAAAACTATTTTAGATCAAATATACACTATGAGTAAGCTTCCTCAAAAAAAACTTAAAATTTCGCTTTATTTTCCATAAATTTCAATTGCAGTAGAAATTCTATTAAAAGTTTGATAATCTAAATATTTTAGCTAAAAATGAGTTTTGTCAAAAACACTCAAACCGCTTAAAACTCGAAATATGCAATAAAATACATTAGCCATTTTTCTGAGCTTTTAATGTTCATGTATTTTTTTAAAAAAATATGAATATTAAATATATTGGAGATTTTTTAAAATATGTAAATAATTTATAAATATTCAAAATGTATAAAACGTTATTTTATTGCATTTTTGACGATTCAAGGCATTTTCAAAGATTTTCGAAAAACTATTTTTTAGATCAAATATACCTATGAGTAAGCTTCCTCAAAAAAATCATAAAATTTCACTTACTTTTCCCTAAATTTCAATTGCAGTAGAAATTGTATTTAAAAGTTTGATAATCTAAGTATTTTAGCTAAAAATGAGTTTTGTCAGAAAAGCACTCAAACTGCTTTAAACGTCGGTATATGCAATAAAATCCATTTTAGCTATTTTATTTTAGCATATTTTTGAAAAAAATATGAAATATTCTAAATATATTGATTTTTAAGATTTTTAATGGGATTTTTAAAAATATGTAAATAATTTATAAATATTCAAAATGTATAAAACGTTATTTTATTGCATTTTTGACGATTCAAGGCATTTTCAAGATTTTCTGAAAACTATTTTTTAATCAAATATACCTAGGTAAGCTTCCTCAAAAAAAATCTTAAAATTTCCTTACTTTTCCCATAAATTTCAATTGCAGTAGAAATTTATTAAAAGTTTGATAATCTAAGTATTTTAGCTAAAAATGAGTTTTGTCAGAAAACCACTCAAACGCTTTAAAACGTCGAAATATGCAATAAAATACCATTTTAGCACATTTTTCTGAGCTTTTAATGTTTCATGTATTTTTGAAAAATATAAATATTATTAGATTTAATATTATGGGATTTTTAAAAATATGTAATATAATTATAAATGATTCAAAAATGCTTTAAAACGTATATTTTATTGCAATTTTTGACGATTCAAATCATTTTCAAGGATTTTCTGAAAAAATATTTTTTTTAGATGAAATATACCTATGAATATGCATCCTCAAAGAAAAAAATCTTAAAATTTGCTTACTTTTTTTATAAATTTAATTCCAGTAGAAATTTTATTTAAAAGTTTGATAACCTTAGTATTTTAGCAAAAAAATGAGTTTTGTCAGAAAAACACTCAAACCGCTTTAAAACGTCGAAATATGCAATAAAATACCATTATAGAACATTTTTCTGAGCTTTTAATGTTTCATGTATTTTTGAAAATAATATGATATATATATATGGATTTTTTTTTTTAAAATATGTAAATAATATAAAAATATTCAAAAATTATATAAAACGTTATTTATTTGCATTTTTTGAAGATTCAAAGCATTTTCAAGGATTTTCTGAAAAAAAATATTTTTTAGAAAAAATATACCTATGAGTATGCTTCTTCCAAAAAAAAAAATCATAAATTTCGCTTACTTTTCTTATAAATTTCAATTGCAGTAGAAATTCCATTTAAAAGTTTGATAATCTAAGTATTTTAGCTAAAAAATGAGTTTTGTCAGAAAAGCATTCAAACCGTTTTAAAACGTCGAAATATGCAGAAAAATACCATTTTAGCACATTTTTTCTGAGCTTTTTAATGTTTCATTAATTTTGTAAATAATATGAAAAATTCTATAATAAATGTGATTTTATAGATTTTTAATTGGATGTTTTAAAAATATGTAAATAATTTAAAAAAAAATGTTATAAAACGTTATTTTATTGCATTTTTGAGATTCAAGGCATTTTCAGGGATTTTCTAACAAACTTTTTTTATATAAAATAACCTATGGTATGCTTCCTCAAATTTTTTAAAAATTTCGCTTATTTTCCCATAAATTTCAATTGCAGTAGAAATTCTATTTAAATGTTTAATAATCTAAGTATTTTAGCTAAAAAAAATGAGTTTTTTCAGAAAAGCACTCAAACCGCTTTAAAACGTCGAAATATGAAATAAAATACCATTTTAGCTCATTTTTTCATGTATTTTTAGAAAAACAATATGAAATATTCTAAAAAAATATTAATTATTAGAGATTTTTAATTAGATTTTGGAAAAACATGTAAATAATTTATAAATATTCAAATCTATAAAGTTATTTTATGCATTTTTGCTGATTCAGGGCACTATTTCCAGATTTTGAAAACTTTTAGATCAAATATACTATGGTAAGCTTCCTCAAAAAAATCATAAAAATTGTTCTTTTCCACTAATTCAATTGCAGAGAATTATATTTAAAAGTTTGATAATCTAATTATTTTAGCTAAAATGAGTTTGTCAGAAATGCCCTGATTCTTTAAACGTCGATATGATCAATAAAATACCATGTTTGCATATTTTGGAAAAATTATGAAAATTTTTATATATGTGTCTAATTTAAAACTTTTAATGGTTCTCTGAACCATTCATTCACATCCTGTCTGACACTGCAACATCTTGGTATCTTAATACAGGGATTTCTTCGCTTGCCTATTCCTTGGGCACGACCTACTTCCACATTGAACAAATGTGACACCTCCTACTACTGCTGCACCTCTCCTGTCTACAGTATATAAGGTTCCTCTGCTCATATGCTGTTATTCTATTCAAGATTGATGGACTGACAACATCGTCTGAAGATTGAGGGCCTGACAACCTCACACTCCTCCTGTTCTTCACGATTCTCCTTTGTATGGACTGATGAAGCCACTGTGTGGCGAAACTTTTCCCTCAATAAAGATACCCAAGTGTTGCATATGTGTCTAATTTACCAACTCGTCGGTTCTCTGAACCATTCATTCACATCCTGTCTGACACTGCAACATCTTGGTATCTTAATACAGGGATTTCTTCGCTTGCCTATTCCTTGGGCGACCTACTTCCACATTGAACAAATGTGACACCTCCTACTACTGCTGCACCTCTCCTGTCTACAGTATATAAGGTTCCTCTGCTCATATGCTGTTATTCTATTCAAGATTGATGGACTGACAACATCGTCTGAAGATTGAGGGCCTGACAACCTCACACTCCTCCTGTTCTTCACGATTCTCCTTTGTATGGACTGATGAAGCCACTGTGTGGCGAAACGTTTCCTCAATAAAGATACCCAAGTGTTGCATATGTGTCTAATTTACCAACTCGTCGGTTCTCTGAACCATTCATTCACATCCGTCTGACACTGCAACATCTTGGTATCTTAATACAGGGATTTCTTCGCTTTGCCTATTCCTTGGGCACGACCTACCTTCACATTGAACAAATGTGACACCTCCTACTACTGCTGCACCTCTCCTGTCTACAGTATATAAGGTTCCTCTGCTCATATGCTGTTATTCTATTCAAGATTGATGGACTGACAACATCGTCTGAAGATTGAGGGCCTGACAACCTCACACTCCTCCTGTTCTTCACGATTCTCCTTTGTATGGACTGATGAAGCCACTGTGTGGCAAACGTTTCCTCAATAAAGATACCCAAGTGTTGCATATGTGTCTAATTTACCACTCGTCGGTTCTCTGAACCATTCATTCACATCCTGTCTGACACTGCAACATCTTGGTATCTTAATACAGGGATTTCTTCGCTGCCTATTCCTTGGGCACGACCTACTCCACATTGAACAAATGTGACACCTCCTATACTGCTGCACCTCTCCTGTCTACAGTATATAAGGTTCCTCTGCTCATATGCTGTTATTCTATTCAAGATTGATGACTGACAACATCGTCTGAAGATTGAGGCCTGACAACCTCACACTCCTCCTGTTCTTCAGATTCTCCTTTGTATGGACTGATGAAGCCACTGTTGGCGAAACGTTTCCTCAATAAAGATACCCAAGTGTTGCATATGTCTAATTTACCAACTCGTCGGTTCTCTGGAACCATTCATTCACATCCTGTCTGACACTGCAACATCTTGGTATCTTAATCAGGGATTTCTTCGCTTGCCTATTCCTTGGGCACGACCTACTTCCACATTGAACAAATGTGACACCTCCTACTACTGCTGCACCTCTCCTGTCTACAGTATATAAGGTTCCTCTGCTCATATGCTGTTATTCTATTCAAGATTGATGGACTGACAACATCGTCTGAAGATTGAGGGCCTGACAACCTCACACTCTCCGTTCTTCACGATTCTCCTTTGTATGGATGATGAAGCCGACTGTGTGGCGAAACGTTTCCTCAATAAAGATACCCAAGTGTTGCATATGTGTCTAATTTACCAACTCGTCGGTTCTCTGAACCATTCATTCACATCCTGTCTGACACTGCAACATCTTGGTATCTTAATACAGGGATTTTTCGCTTGCCTATTCCTTGGGCACGACTACTTCCACATTGAACAAATGTGACACCTCCTACTACTGTGCACCTCTCCCTGTCTACAGTATATAGGTTCCTCTGCTCATATGCTGTTATTCTATTCAAGATTGATGGACTGACAACATCGTCTGAAGATTGAGGGCCTGACAACCTCACACTCCTCCTGTTCTTCACGATTCTCCTTTGTATGGACTGATGAAGCCACTGTGTGGCGAAACGTTTCCTCAATAAAGATACCCAAGTGTTGCATATGTGTCTAATTTACCAACTCGTCGGTTCTCTGAACCATTCATTCACATCCTGTCTGACACTGCAACATCTTGGTATCTTAATCAGGGTTTCTTCGCTTCCTATTCCTTGACACGACCTACTTCCACATTGAACAAATGTGACACCTCCTACTACTGCTGCACCTCTCCTGTCTACAGTATAAGGTTCCTCTGCTCATATGCTGTTATTCTATTCAAGATTGATGGACTGACAACATGTCTGAAGATTGAGGGCCTGACAACCTCACACTCCTCCTGTTCTTCACGATCTCCTTTGTATGGACTGATGAAGCCACTGTGTGGCGAAACGTTTCTCAATAAAGATACCAAAGTGTTGCATATGTGTCTAATTTACTTCAACTCGTCGGTTCTCTGAACCATTCATTCACATCCTGTCTGACACTGCAACATCTTGGTATCTTAATACAGGGATTTCTTCGCTTGCCTATTCCTTGGGCACGACCTACTTCCACATTGAACAAATGTGACACCTCCTACTACTGCTGCACCTCTCCTGTCTACAGTATATAAGGTTCCTCTGCTCATATGCTGTTATTCTATTCAAGATTGATGGACTGACAACATCGTCTGAAGATTGAGGGCCTGACAACCTCACACTCCTCCTGTTCTTCACGATTCTCCTTTGTATGGACTGATGAAGCCACTGTGTGGCGAAACGTTTCCTCAATAAAGATACCCAAGTGTTGCATATGTGTCTAATTTACCAACTCGTCGGTTCTCTGAACCATTCATTCACAAGTATTTATACAGATCTTCTCACCTCACATTACCTACTATCACCATGCTACTATGTTGGAGTTGAGGTGTGGGTAGTACCTCTTTTTCCGACACTAGTATGCAGGTCCTTAAAGTTATAAACATATAATCTCATTATTTCTTGTCCAATCATTTTTTCTTAGTGTTCCTAATACAACATGTTCTGAATGTGTCCTCATTAAACAAATGTAGGTGGGTGCTGTGTTCCCTCCTGACTTGCTGTAGGGTGTGGGTTAGTTTTTTTTTTTATTCAGCCCACAGGCCAAGTCCTTCAGGAATTTCTGGTGTTCTGCTACTATTAATGCGCAGGTCCCCAGGTATTTCCACACATTCTTCTATTCTATGATTTCTTGTCCAGACTTCCCTGTGCCTGGTCCTTTTTACCTGAAATAGTGTTCCTAATACAAATTGTATCTAAATGTGTGAGAGTGGGCGAGATTGTTCCCTTCAACTTGCTGCAGGAGGTAGGTTAGGTTTTGTTTTTTTATTCAGCCCACGACCAGTCTTTCAGGAAAATCTGCTGTTCTGCTACTATTAGTGCGCAGGTCCCCAGGTATCTCCACACATCCTTCTGTAGTTTCTTCCACACTTCCCTGTGTCTGGTCTTTGTACCTGTAATAGTGTTCCTAATACAAATTGCCTCTAAATGTGTGTACAATACAGTATAAGAATGGGCGAAATTGTTCCCTTCCAACTTGCTGTAGGGAGGTAGGTTAGGTTTTGGTTTTTTGATTCAGCCTACAGACCAAGTTTCTAGGAGTCTGCCATTCCTGTTGTTTCCCAGGTTATTTTGTCTGCGTTTTCTTTCTTGGGAATTCAGCTCTGACTAGTTTATCTCGAAGGGATGCATCTTTTTTCCATGCCAGCATCGGTGGTTCCTGAGGAAAGAAATCTGCCCAGGAGGCCTCCTTGAACTCCTGTCTCATCCAGCTCCAGAGTTCTCCTAGTTCTTGTTTGTAGATTTTAGGTAGCTGCTGGCTGTAGAGTGTTGGCAGGACTGCTCTTGTGTCTCCTTCCTGGTCACTAGGTTTAGTAATTCCAACCTGTCTGTTTTAGATAACTTTTCAGCTGCTGCTTCCAGTATATTTCTTGGGTAGTCTCTCAGTTCAAAAAACCTCCACATATCCTCCAGGGATTTCTTGAATTCTTTCTCTTCACTACATATTCTTTTAATCCTCAGAGCCAGAGAGTAGGGGAGAGACTGTCTTAGTGACCTATGGTGTGA
>WNWK01034250.1:12500-20564 GCA_009830355.1 Cherax destructor | reverse complement strand
TTCATCTCTCTGGGGTTGGAGTGGTTGCATTAGCCAATTCGATTGAAGGGGTCATTGATGACTTGTCTAGGAATTTAAACTGATAGAGTATAGATGTATGGGTGTTTGTGGGAAACAATCTGGCTGCAGTACTAGAGTTGAAATCAGCAGATATTACCAGAATAGCCCAGGGATATGTTTAAAAGACAATATTCAAAATAAAGTTGCTAGTAAAGGCACACCAATTGCTCAACAAACGAAGAGAGATAGTAGAGGGCAACGAGTGACTATAGAAATAGTAGTAGTCTAAGAAATATGATAGATGAGCTAAGATTACTTGCAAGTGCAGGTAATATAGATGTTATTGCTATAACAGAGACCTGGTTAAACTTGAAAGATAGAGAAATGCCTTCTGAATGCAAGATACAGAGTTATAAACTATTCCACACTGATAGGGTCAACAGGAAGGGTGGTGGAGTGGCGATGTATGTCAGAGATAATTTAAATTTCCATGTTTGACAAGATATAAGATTAGATACATCGGACACAGAATCTGTTTGGCAACAGTTTCTCGAAGGTAGTGAAAAATTAATTTTAGGTGTGATTTATAGGCCCCCAAACCTTTATAGGGAGTGTGGTAGGCTGCTATGGGACGAAATTCATAAGGCGTCTAGATATGAAAATGTTGTGTTAATGGGAGATTTTAACTTTAGACAAATTAATTGGAACAATGTGACAGGAAATCTTGAGTCTAGTGACTTTCTTGATACGGTTCAGGATTGCTTTTTATAAAACAGTATGTGACAGAACCAACTAGAGGAAACAACCTGCTTGACTTGCTTCTTGCCAACAAGGAATCACTAGTTAATAATCTTGAGGTTAATCATGAGCTTGGGGAAAGTGATCACAAATCACTTAGCTTCAATATATCATGGAATTACCCACATAACTGCAATCAAGTCTCTGTCCCAGATTTCCACTTGATCGACTTCATGGGACTGAGCAATTACCTACCTGACTATGGGTCAGGTAGGTGGTGTTGATTGCCAATATGATGTTTTTCAGAGCATAGTGCTATCTGCCCAGACAACTTTTGTTCCGAGTAGGGAAATTAGATCTAACAAAAAATGATCCCAAATGGATAAACAATAGATTAAAACATTTCATTGGTCAAAAGAGAGGCACATATAGGCGTATCAAAAGAGGGGATGGGAAGTTAAGAAATCAATATATTCAATTATAGAGATATATAGAAAAAGGAATAAGAAAAGCAAAAAGGGATTATGAGGCTAAAATCGCAAGGGTTCTTTCAGGTATACAGAAGTAAGATTAGGGACAAGATAGGCCCACTTAAGAGTAACTCAGGTCAGATCACTGACAGTGATAAGGAAATGTGTGAACTTTTCAATACCTCTCAGTTTTTACTCAGGAAGATACTAGCGAAATTCAAGAAATAATAAATTAATTTGAACAAGACGATAATAAACTATCCACTATTTGGGTAACTAGTGACATGGCTCTCAGACAAATAGAGAAATCAAAACCTAACAAATCCCCTGGCCCTGATGAACTGTTTGCGAGGTTTTTAAAGGAATGTAAATAGGAACTTAGCATACCTTTGGCTAATCTTTTCAATATATCCTACAAACTGGCATTGTGCCAGACATGTGGAAAATGGCAAATGTAATACCTATTTACAAGGTAGGTGACAGGTCCTTAGCTTCGAACTATAAACCAATAAGCCTTACCTAAATAGCTGGAAAATGTATGGAATCAATAATTGCCGAAGCAGTTCGTAGCCATCTTGAAAGGAATAAATTGATTAAAAATCTCAGCACGGTTTTACAAAGGGGTGGTCCTGTCTTAAGAATTTACTAACTTTCTTCACTAAGGTATTTGAGTAGGTAATCATGGTATTTAATATGATATTGTGTATATGGACTTCGGTAAGGCTTTCGATAGAGTTCCCCATCAGAGGCTATTGTGGAGACTTAAAGCACACGGAATAGGAGGAAAAAAAAAAATTTGTGTCGAGGCATGGTTGACAAATAGGCAGCAGAGAGTTTGCATAAATGGGGAGAAATCAAAATGGGGGCACATCGCAAGTGGTGTTCCACAGGGGTCAGTGTTGGGCACCTTGTTTACAATTTACATAAACGACATAGATGAGGGACTAAATTGCGACATAAACAAATTTGTTGATGACACCAAAATAGGCCATCCAGTTCATTCTAATGAGAACATTAGAGCACTCCAGGATGATTTGAATAGACTGATGCAGTGGTCGGAGAAGTGGCAGATGCAGTTTAATATAGACAAATACAAAGTTCTAAATGTTGGACAGTAAACTAACCATGCCACATATAAACTAAATAATGTAGATCTTAAAAGGATTTAGGAGTTGTGGTTAGCAGCAATTTGAAACCAAGACAACAGAGCATAAGTGTTTGCAGTAAAGCTAACAGAATCCTTGGCTTCATATCAAGAAGTATAAATAATAGAAGTCCTCATGTTGTTGTTCAACTCTGTATATCTTTGGTTTGGCCTCATTTAAATTATGCTGCACAGTTTGGTCACCGTATTACGGAATGGATATAAATGCACTGGAAAACGACCAAAGGAGGATGACAAAATTGTTCCCATGTATCAGAAATCTTCCCTATGAGGATAGATTGAGGGCCCTGCATCTGCACTCTCTAGAAAGGCGTAGAATTAGGGGGGATATGATTGAGGTGTATAAATGGAAAACAGGAATTAATGAAGGAGATGTAAATAGCGTGCTAAAAATATCTATCATAGACAGTACTCGCAGCAATGGTTTTAAGCTGGAAAAAATTCAGATTCAGGAAGCATATAGGAAATCATTGGTTTGGTAATAGTACCATCATAGAAACTAAAACGTTGTGCAGTTTTAAAAATAGGTTGGATAAATACATGAGTGGGTGTGGGTGGGTGTGAGTTAGATCTGACTAGCTTGTGCTACTAGGTCAGATGCCGTGTTCTTCCCTTAAGTGAATGTGACTGACCTGACTAGGTTAAGGAATTGGCTTAAGCCAGTGGGAGAATTGGACCTACAATGCATGGGCCAGTAGGCGTGCTGCAGTGTTCCTTCTTTCTTATGTTCTTATGTTCTTACCCCCTTGGGAAGTTCTGCCGGTTCGTGTCTGTTCTTTCCCACTGCCATGCGCGAAAGCCCAACTGTCTACAGCAGCTTCTCGCTCTCTTTTTCTTAACCACTTCCGATCTCATTCTCATGCCATCGCAGTGTACACCATCGCAGTGTACACCGATGGTTCTAAGTCTTCTGACGGAGTCGGATTCTCAGCGATGTTTTCGGACAGCGTCGTGCTAGGGTATTTATTATCGTCGGCTAGAATTTTTACAGCTGAATTGCATGCAATTCTCGTAGCACTTATCCGTATTGCATCTATGCCTGTGTCACCATTTGTGGTAGTTTCAGACTCCCTTAGTTCTTTACAGGCTATTCGAAAATTTGATACACCTCTTCCCCTGGTTCTTCGTATCCAACTTTGGTTACGTCGTGTCTCTAGCAAGCATAAATATATTGTTTTTTGTTGGGTCCCTGGTCATGTTGACGTACAGAGCAATGAACAGGCAGACACTGCTGCGCGGTCAGCAGTACCTGACCTCCTAGTTTCATATAGAAGTGTTGCTTTCACAGACTATTTTGCTGTAATTGCTACCCACCTTCACACCCGTTGGCAACAACGTTGGTCTGATCTGCTCTATAATAAACTGCATTCTATTAAACCGAGTATAGGTTTCTGGCCGTCTTCTTATCAGTGTCGAGGTTGGGAGACTACTCTCTCCCGTCTTTTTATCAGTGTCGAGGTTGGGAGACTACTCTCTCCCGTCTTCTTATCAGTGTCGAGGTTGGGAGACTACTCTCTCCCGTCTTCTTATCAGTGTCGAGGTTGGGAGACTACTCTCTCCCGTCTTCTTATCAGTGTCGAGGTTGGGAGACTACTCTCTCCCGTCTTCTTATCAGTGTCGAGGTTGGGAGACTACTCTCTCCCGTCTTCTTATCAGTGTCGAGGTTGGGAGACTACTCTCTCCCGTCTTCTTATCAGTGTCGAGGTTGGGAGACTACTCTCTCCCGTCTTCTTATCAGTGTCGAGGTTGGGAGACTACTCTCTCCCGTCTTCTTATCAGTGTCGAGGTTGGGAGACTACTCTCTCCCGTCTTCTTATCAGTGTCGAGGTTGGGAGACTACTCTCTCCCGTCTTCTTATCAGTGTGGAGGTTGGGAGACTACTCTCTCCCGTCTTCTTATCAGTGTGGAGGTTGTGAGACTACTCTCTCCCGTCTTCTTATCAGTGTCGAGGTTGGGAGACTACTCTCTCCCGTCTTCTTATCAGTGTGGAGGTTGGGAGACTACTCTCTCCCGTCTTCTTATCAGTGTGGAGGTTGGGAGACTACTCTCTCTCGTCTTCTTATCAGTGTCGAGGTTGGGAGACTACTCTCTCCCGTCTTCTTATCAGTGTGGAGGTTGGGAGACTACTCTCTCCCGTCTTCTTATCAGTGTGGAGGTTGGGAGACTACTCTCTCCCGTCTTCTTATCAGTGTCGAGGTTGGGAGACTACTCTCTCCCGTCTTCTTATCAGTGTCGAGGTTGGGAGACTACTCTCTCCCGTCTTCGCATCGGTCACACTCGTCCTGCAGGTATCTCATGGAGAGGCGCCCTGTTCCACTCTTTGAGAATTGTCAGGTTCCAGTTTCTGTTAGCCACATTCTGTTGGACTGCCCACTCTATCAACGAGCACGTAGAATTTACCTCCAACATCGTCACCGCTCTACTGCCCTTACTTTACCTTCCCTTCTTGCTGATGGACCCTCCTTTAACCCAGACTCTCTCATTTACTTTTTGACAGTAACTGATTTACTGCACAAACTCTGATGATGATGTCTCTATTACTCCTCACTGCCCTTTCTACCTCAACCTCTTGCTACCCTCTACCCCTGCACTGTCCACTGCCCCGCTGCACTCTATATCCGAATAATCATCCCTCTCTCTCTAACTACCCAATACCCCTGCATCCTTCCCTGCGCTGCTGCGCTGTATGCCCCTTGTAGATTTAGCGCTTCTTTTGATTATAATAATAATAATATGCTTCCTGCACTTGCAATTAATCTTAGCTCATCTACCCTATTTCTTTCGCTCCTACTATTACTACATTAAACCTTGAAGGAGCTTCAGTTATTACTACTACTACTAATATTACTACCACTCGCTTCTTTCCATTACCCTTAGTCATCCTGTCTTCGGATCTCCTTTGCTTGTTGTCACTTAAAAGTAATTTTACAATGGTTCAGGACGGATCAAAACGTCTTCATAAGTTTTTTTCCCGTCCTTAGTGCGAGATCAATACGAAACATTTCCCATTACAAAGTATTAAAAATATATATTCAGTTATATATATAAAAAAAAAAGATTTTGAAGAAAAATAGTTCAGAGAACCGACAAATTGATGATTGAGATATGTGCAATACTTAGGTATCTTTATTGTGAAACATTTCACCAACCACTAGCTTCTTCAGTCTAATACAGAGAAGAATGGTGGAAAATTAGGAGGAGTTTTAGGTTATCTTTCCCACAGCCAATCTTGAAAAAAGTACTTTATATCAAGATTGATGGACTGATCACATCGACTCCAGTCTGAGGGATAGATTACCTCACTCCTAATCTTCCACCATTCTTCTCTGTATTGGACTGATGAAGCCGGTAGTTGGCGAAACGTTTCCACAATAAAGAAACGAAAGTGTTGCACAAGTGTCTCAGTCATCCCTGAGATATCTTATTTGTAACAGACTGGAAATATTCTTTATACCAGGTATGAGCAACATATCTGTGTAATACTAGACATACTCAGCATGTATGTTATACCAGGTATAATCAACATACAAATGTTGTAACAAACATAAACATTCATTCATATATATTATTGCAAATATAAGTATAAAAATGTCATAATAAACATTAGTATGTTATAAAGAGTATGCATACGTTATACCAGATATAAGTATCATATTTGTTATAATTACCGGCCAGGATACCAAGGCTTTTGTATCATTTGAGAGAATGCCAGTGCTCGTTTGATTTTTAGACATTGAGTAGACTGAATTAATGCCCAAAAATTACTCTGTTGATAGTAATATTATAATGTTCTCTCTTACTGATGCGTTATATATGTCGAAAATGTATTCGGTATATATCTGCTAGATCATTTTAATCAAAATATAATTCTGAACCTAAATAAAGGAAACTTACCTACATAAACAACTGTCTTGAGAGCAGTGGTGACAGCAGTGGTGACAGCAGTGTGTACACTTACTGGGGTCCTCTGCCCACTAGTTGGTGTTGACTTCCATGTCAAAGTCAGCATCGTCGACGCTAAGACCAGAAACCCGCAGATTCCGCACCACGTCTGTGCAGATGAAGACGCACACACTGGCCACATAACGTACACAGAACTACAATAAGCATTGAGACAGCATAACCATGCGACAGAGATTAATGTCATTCCTTCCACTTTCCATGATAATCCTTTTACCTCCATTTGTGACGTGACAGACATTCGCACACTCATCGTACCAGGGCTGTAGTACATTGTTTTCACATAGACACTATCCCTGACCCTTCTGACTTTTATGGTGCTTTTTAGCTGAGTGTCATCTTCCATACGCTGTATAAATAATCTGTGCTCACGTACCAGTCTCAGTGTGAATAAACCTATGAGTAAATATGTATATTTATATCTGTTTACCATAAATTCATGCCACTGTTGTTGTGGCCTAGAGTATCATTGTCGCCGTGTAGTAGCAAGTCTGCACTTAAAGTTGTTAGGACAACAAAGCCTATTGGGTCTCATATTGTGCACCTGACATTGCACACCCAACGTTTCTTTTCATCCATCTTTGTGGTGAGAAGAATTTTGCTCTCTGTAATAAATTGATATTTTTCCCGTATTATAAAGGTGATACTGGAGCCAAGGACCACAACAAAACTTTCCTTACTTGTCCGTAAATTTCTGAACTGAAACGACCCGCGGAGTATGAGAGCTAATAAGTATATGCCTTCTTAAGTAGCCTTTTCATTCTTCTGCAACATAGGTTTTGCACTAGTGCTACCACTTGTCGGTGACATAAAATGTCATATTACCTCATCATTCCACCTCGTTCACTCTCACCATTGCTTCTGGTAATTACAACTCTCTCTTTGTCTACTCTAGTCTCATGACTCTGGCTGTTGAACTTATCAAGAATTACCCAATAATTGGGCGGTCTCCTCACCAAAGTGTGGTGCCTGATTAAAGGATAGTTTTGATAGAACTAATCAAGTAGGAGCCCCTTATATAATCAGGTAAGGTCACAGTAAATATTTTTCAACCCTGTTACCATGCTTCCTGTATGAACCGCCAGTCAACAAGAACTCAATAGACACACTACTCCCAATATAGTGGTATGACACTGTACACACACTAACACAAATGTCAAGACACTATACACATGTATAACACTAATTATATGATTGTACCCCAATAAATTTATGTTAATGTAAAAAATTATAATTTTGTACCAAGAGAAACTTTGAAAACCTACCTAACCTTATTACAATATATATATATATATATATATATATATATATATATATATATATATATATATATATATATATAAATTATTTTAAACTATTGATACGATATTTAACAATCCAACTTTGCAACGCTTCTGTTTATTTAATCTAACCATTAGTGCAAAAATTAATTTTTAAATATATAGGAAGACAGTCATTACATGATTTAATTTTTTAATTTTTTTGAGCTCTTTTTAGTTATTACTGGAAAGAAATCAACCAAATAAACATAATGCAAATATAAATATTCGTTAAGATTTTGGAATTACCTTTTAAAATCATAAATAATTTTCCTGGTGGCGCATGTTTATAATAATTATATGTAATTATTATAAACATAAATAACACTTACTGCTTATGCATGCTAAAAAAAATTAGTGCCATCCATCGTCGACTAAGAAATATTAAAATAGGTATTGCCTTAGATTGAAT
>WNWK01034250.1:0-7500 GCA_009830355.1 Cherax destructor | reverse complement strand
TTTTAGAGTAAGGTTAAGTACTTTCGTAAAAGTCTGCCTCAGGATTCTGTCATTTTCGTGCAGTATAGAGTTATCATATGAAGGAGCACATCTTAGAAAATATGTCAACCTGGGCAGACTCAAACACTTTGTGAGAAGGTACAAGGCATCATGGGTGTCACGATTGCCTATTCGTTGTTCCATTCTCCTCATCTCTTCCAATTTCTTCCTGAAAATTGTGTCAATGGCATCGCTTCCCAGAGGTGCTCCAAGCAAGACGCTATTTGTGGGGGGCAATGACTGATGCTCCAGGTAGTTTTGATCTCACTGCATCTATCACTTGTTGACTGACTGAGATGATTTCACATTTGGATGGATTCAGGATGAGACTCATTTCCTGTCCCCATGTCATCTAGAAGGGACTTCTTTGTGCCTGCTAGTGTGCAATCATCCAGGAACCAGATGTTTAGCTCACTGGTCAGTCTGACTGTGATTTCCCTAACCGCTATACAGAAGAGAAATGGTGCCCATGGAATCCCTTGCTGGACACCCTTTGATGATGTGATTTCATGCTCTCCAAACAGAAGCATTGATTCCTTGCTATATCCAGCTGAAACGAAAGGGAAAAGACCAAGGAAATGTTCTTGTTCCGCTGCTAATACCACGTCTCTTTTTAGGAGATTAAATGCATTCTTGAAATCTAATTTCACTACTGCAATGTACTCAGGCAGGTTGTTGATATACGCCCTTGTTGCATAAGCCGCTGCTTCACTTTCTTGAGAGACCCCAAAGCCAAGCTGGTATAGTTGAAGCATCATGGCCGCCTTTGCAGGAATACTTTGGAGAGCAGCTTTTGAAACGAGGCGGTGAAAAGTGTTGCCCTCTGCAATTGGCCTAATTCCTCCATCCTTCTTTTTAAGAGCACAAAGTGATGCACCAAAATATAAAGGTTTAATTTCATCAGGAATCAGACCAGCCAAGGAATTGTTGACGAACCTTGTGATCTCTGAATGTAGTCTCTGCAATTTCCCCGATAACTGAATTAACCATTTCCTTTAAATGATGTGGCCTTATTCCAGGGTAACCCCCAGCAGAGCCGGACGGGAACGACATTATTACTTTGTAAATGTCCGAGTATTGCACAATCAATGGTTCCATAGTGGGGACAGAGGTGTTGGAACTGTTGGTGCCCCAGGTTTCCCTGGCAGGGTGCTTTCCTCTAAGTGCTTCAGCAGTGTCTGCATCCCTATGGGCAACTGTATCTTCTTGGCAATAATTCTGATTGCTCCCACTGTGTTGCCCTCTTCAATTTTCTTGCTCACTTGGACTCTGATTTTTTTAGCTGTCATTTGAGTGAGTGGGGTTCTGCCTCTCCCGTTTTTGTATTGACGGGGAAGGTGAATGAGGTTATCAGCTCTAGGAAAGTCTCTTAAGGATTTAATGATCATTGAGGCCTTGATGGTTGGTAGAACATTTAGGATATTGGAACCATCGTTTACTTTTTTTAAGAGGTCTGTAAGTTATCCAGCTGCGTGTGGACGGGCTGCTTGTGAATATGTGTGAGTGTCCTGGTACCTGTTGCTTTAATTGCTTCCAAGATATTATCTGATGAGATGATATCTGTTGGAGTGGGTTCAGGTGCCAGAAGTGGCTCTGGATCATCACTTTCCACAGTAGGACATCCTGAACCAGGGCAGCTACCGTGTTTGCGGAGGAAACCATTAGAGTTGAGACAACGAATATATATTAATATATTATTGTACCCACGAACGAGTGGTATTGATCAATAACAACATTGCGACTAGCCAAGGAGTCGAACCCATGCTTCTTTGGCCCGCCTCCCGTGTGGTCCACGGGACCACACAATTTTGTTGACCAATAGACTAGAAAATGAAATCAGTCCTGTAACTTCTATGGCCACGTATGTGCTCGCATCAGGGGTTGCATGTGTAGTGGTACTGAGCACCTGATGTTAAAAGCACTGATAGCGATATGGACTAAGGTGTCTCGGAATTTTGACGGGCTTTGTAGGTGTGCTAAAATATCAGGTGTTTGATTCCCGGCTAGTCATGCCTAATAAGCAGAACTTTCCGAATTGGCCGAACTCCCTTAAAAATTAGATTATTCCTCCCCCCCCCTCCCCGGAAAAAAAATCGAATTGAAAGAAATAATTTTTTTTAGTGCTAGTGATGTAAACTATAAGATTTTTTAATCAAATCTAACTTAGAAACCTACCTTAAATTAAATTAAACTAATGTATTTTTTCTTACCTAGATTCTACTATATATATCATAGGTCAGTGTAAATTGATTTAATATAACTTAAAATTAATGATATTTATTTTTATTCGTCATGCTGAGATTGAATTTCGCAGATATGTCAAAAAAAATCATACATATATACATTTATACATATATCTGTTTATGCATTCATATGTATATATATTTATTCATACATTCAAGCATACATATATTTATAAGCTTATACTTTTATATATGCATTTAATGCATAGTATATATGATCAGAGAAGTTACTTTAATAAAATTTTATGTTTTGAGCTGCAAAAGACAATATTAAAAGTTACCTTATTTTACCGATATCTTAACATAAAACAACATCATATATAACAAAATTTAAATATGAGTCTTACCCTACGTTGCAGCAAGCCAAGTGCTCCTCTGAAGGAACCATTAGGCATCTTATCCAAAGGAGCAAAATTTTCGCTAATCTCGGATGTGAAGTTGAGTTTCCACATAAATTTCTCCAGCATATCTCCCAGCAGTTCATCCTGTAACTAAAAATAATAGTTATAATGAATACCAGGTGTTAACCTAAATACTAGCAGGAAGTTTCTGACCATCACAAATTGTTAAATAATTTAAATATACTAGTGGAAATATGGTTAAATATCAAATCACTGTCTACACATTTTCATGGACTGTGACAACAAATTAGAAGCCAGTCCCCTGTAGAGGGTTTAGTAAGTTTAGGGTACCAGGGGTAATAACAATGGAGGGATCTTTAATTGAACTTTGAACAGGTTTGTTAGTAAAAAATACGTAATATAAAAAAGAGGCAAATAATTGCATAAGATAGGATATAGAGAGTAATGCCAGCTGTTTGATAGACTAAGTATGAATAGCTAAAGGACTGACAGGTAAACTTCTGGATGTTTATGTTTTTAGAGGGGACAATAGATATGTCAGAACATTATTTAGTTGCAGCTACAGTCACAATAAGTGGAAGATGGGATAAAATGAAGATCGAGACCAGTGCCCAAGGCACAATTAGGGACGGCCAAAAGGAAATCTGAATGTTGTGCCTTCACCGCAAGGAAACAATCTTTGTCGTTCCATGATGTATTTCTTAGCACTGCTTAGGCGATTCTCTCCATGGTCAGTCTCTCCCAGTGAGATTGTTTGTGATCTCTGATATGAGCTGGTCCACTGCGCAGTTACTTTGATGAACTTTGGGTCGTGAGCTCACACAGTACCTTTCAAGCGCTGAGAGACAATCTTCTTAACTAGTTCACTGGATGCAGTGCACGAGGGCAGAAATACAGGTGATGGGGATTTTCCAGTGACAGTTTCAATGGAATCCTAAAGATAGATCTCAGGAAGTTGTCATATTCACTAAGTGTTGGGCTGTCGAAGGAGGGTGCAACCTCAAGAAATAGATTAGTCTAGGCAGAAGAAGAGAGAAAGAGCATTGGACACCCAGATTACTTAATCTCTTCTTCATCCTCTACAGGTCGTTCAGTTTGTCCTTGAGGACTGGCATTAGTTTCACAATCCAGCGGTGCTCCCAATAGAATGGTCATGTGAGGGGTGCTAGTCGAGGCTTCAGATAGGATTCTTCGCATAGCTATAATGATTTTCTGGAAGGGTTGAGGATGAGTCCCAAAGCATCTCCTTCTGACTTCACCAATTGAGGTTCCCATACCAGGGACTCTTTTGTGCCTACCAGAGTGCCATCATATTGAGTTCATTGGGCAAGCTTTGTAGTAGAGTGAATCTTCCTGCTGAACACTCTCTGATGAGGTAATTTCAAGCTCGCCAATAAAAGTATTGAATTTTTAGTGTAACCAGCTGAAATAAAGGGAAAAAGTTTGTTAATTCGAAAAGAACCAATGCAGCTGTGCCAGACACTGTATTTACGGGGTTGTATTCAAGTGTAATTCACCACAGATTCTTCTGGAAATGACAGTCGATTCATAAACTTTTGATTTTGGCAAAATTAACGGTCCGGTGATGGGATCATCAACATGGCTCTTGTTGCTGACACTGGTCTCCCTGAGTGGGTGCTTGTCTCTTAGTGCTTGAACTGTGGCCTCATCTCTAGGAGCATTTGTGTAGTAACTTGTGATAATTCTGATGACTTCAACTGTGTTGTTTTAATTTTTTTTCAGTTATGTGTACAAATTTTCTCGCTTTCAGATGATGTTTTCTTTGGTCTGCCTCAGCGATTCGTGCAGTGATGGGGGAGAGGAATGCAATTATCTGTTCCAGGTAGTTGCGCATTGCTTTGATGACTGATGTGGTTAGCAATTTGCCGCCTCTTGCAGGAACTGCTTGACAGACGTTCGCAAACTGGAGTAGGTTGCGCCAAGCCATGATGCTGCCTCGAGCTTCTAAGTTGTTGGACCTTCAATATACCTGTTTTGGGTCTGTGAATTTCCTTGCATGAGATACTGTCTTGCTAACAGTGGATTTGAATGCCATCAAGAGATCATCGCATTTGAGGAGGATACAAGTGGAGTTATCAGTCCGTGGAGGCAGTGGACTGCTGTCTTCGGGAAGCATATGTGACCCAGCACAGCCATTGCGTGCGAGAATGAGGCCATTCATATTGAGTCTCCGACATGTGTTTTTTCTCATTGTTAGGTGCTCTGTTTCCCGGGATTTGTAGCTGGCTAGATGCAACATCCTCTGCCTTTCTCAAGCAGTCAGGTAAACCTGAGCTTAATGGAAAACAGTACACTGGGCGGGTGCTGTTCAAGGTGGGGAAGAAAGAGTGAGATAGGGGAGAACGTTGCTCCAGGTTGACGGCTTCATGGGAGGTGACAGAGGAAGAGAGGAAGATAAGTGACTCTCACTAGGAACACAGGAATAGCCATGTCTGTTTCACACTCTCCACACTACACTACACTATGCACTACACAAGGTAAACCATCCCAGAAAATCACTGTGCTATCTGATAACATTTGCACGAAATTTGGAGGACACTCACAGTCATTTCCTCCCTATACCACCTCTTTCGCCTCTTTCCTATGCTCCTCATCCCTCCGATGACCGTTGTTTATCCACCCTCATATCTTTGTATCTGAACCCACATACACAACGTTTTCCTAATTTTGGAAGAACAAAATGAACTGGAGGGTCTCCTTGCTACTCCAAAATGAGCTGCAGGTGTTCATACACAAGAATGTAGGTGTTAAAACATGGGTAGGTGTTGTTGACTAGAAGATATTGTGCCAAAACAATGCAGAGAGATGTCCCCTGCCTGTCTTTGGCTGAGTTGCAGGAATTATCAATCAGTGGAAGATCACCATTGGGATGAAGCAACACTATATACCCACCAGGGAGGTACTACCGTCCTGCCAATTGAGTATAAAATGGAAACCTGTAATCGTTTTACATGATGGTAGGATTGCTGTCTTTTTTCTGTCTCATAAACGTGAAAGGTTTCAGGTACGCCTTGCTACTTCTACTTACACTTACACCAGACTATACATGCATGTACAAGTGTATATATACACACCCCTCTGGTTTTTCTTAGTTCTTATTCTTATTTATTTCCTCTTATCTCCATGGGAAAGTGGAACAGAATTCTTCTTATGTAAACCTTGTGAGTCATAAGAGGCTACTAAAATGACGGGGAGCAAGGAGTTAGTAACTCCTTTGATATATTGTACCAGTGTATTCATGTTTGTGTTTTCTGTCAATTTATTCATTCTATTATTTAAGTTAATATGTAATATAAAATATAGGGGGGTGGAAGGAGAAGAAAATACTCAAACAGTTCCGGGGAGAACCTTGAGTATTCCCTGAGGTACGTTTATTGTCTTCTCTGAGGATGAGGGTCCCCAGTAAAGTGCTATAGGTGGTACCTTACTCTCTCTCTCTCTCTCTCTCTCTCTCTCTCTCTCTCTCTCTTCTCTCTCTATTATATATATATATATATATATATATATATATATATATATATATATATATATATATATATATATATATATATATATATATTCTTCTTCTTTCAACACGTCGGCCGCCTCCCACCAAGGCGGGGTGGCCCAAAAGGAAAAACGAAAGTTTCTCCTTTTACAATTAGTAATATACACAGAAGAAGGGGTTACTAGCCCCTTGCTCCCGGCATTTTAATCGCCTCTTACGACACGCATGGCTTACGGAGGAAGAATTCTGTTCCACTTCCCCATGGAGATAAGAGGAAATAAGAACAAGAACTAGTAAGAAAATAGAAGAAAACCCAGAGGGGTGTGTATATATATATGCTTGTACATGAATGTGTAGTGTGACCTAAGTGTAAGTAGAAGTAACAAGACATACCTGAAATCTTGCATGTTTATGAGACAGAAAAAAGACACCAGCAAATCCTACCATCATGTAAAACAAATACAGGCTTTCGTTTTGCACTCACTTGGCAGGACGGTAGTACCTCCCTGGTACTACAATCCTCGGCATCAGACTGTTGCTTCTGTATCAGTGAAAGTGCAGTGTGCATGTTGGGAGTTGAGTAGTGGTGGTGGTGAGTGGATCCTGCCAGCCGAAGTGTGGGGGAGGTTTGTTTACCCTCTGTTCGGCTGGGGTGGGGGCTAGTGGTCGCTCAGGACTCCGTCATTGGATGATGAACAAAAGAACACCTTGGTTAACAGTGAACAGTGAGAACACGGTGATTAGTATGCTTAATGGCGAGGATTTTTCTAAATATAATAAGTGTATAACAATTAGCAAAAGTTAGTGATGTGCATCTTTAGTGAACAGATACGGCCAATATCATTACCCCCCATCCCTGGTCCCCTCCACACATCCCGGTCTAGGCCTACTGACTTCCTGACCAAGGGTGTTGCCGTTTAGTGCTCCACCAATTACTTGCGCTCCCGTTCCCTACTCCCCCACCCTCATTCCCCATGCATCCATGCTGTCCTTCACCCATTATCCCACGGCTGGCGCCCTCCCACCCCCACGATGTCAGCAATGTCACAAGATGTGCCAGGTTTCCATGAGTCTCCACGACAGGGCCAATGCCAGGGAATCCGTCCACGAGGCAATTGCCAAGTGTGCCACAGGATATGTGCACTCAGTCTCTCAACTGGCAACATCCGTGCACACAATGGATGACTAGGCTCATGCAGGGCTCCAACAGGAGACAGAGCTGACAGCTACCCTGACTTCACCTCTACAGAGGACCTAAAATCTGCAATCAAATTAACATCCACCAGGACGCTGACACACATTCCCAAACCAGCTCGTCATCAAGCTGCTAGCAAATTGCTGACCTCTT
>WNWK01034249.1:0-20565 GCA_009830355.1 Cherax destructor | reverse complement strand
CTTATTACACTTAGTTTTGCCTCCCTACACCTCTGGGTGAACCAGGATCGTTCTGGTCTTCTATTACTTCCGTTTCCCTTGGAGACAAACCTCTCCTCTGCCTCTTTGCATTTGGTTGTCACATATTCCATCATTTCTTTTACTGGTTTTCCTGCCAATTCTCTCTCTCACTGAACATCTTGTAGGAAGTTCCTCATGCCTGTGTAGTTTCCCCTTTTGTAGTTTCGTTTCTCCCTTCCTATTCCTGCTCCCCTCTCCACTTGTAGCTCAACTATATAATCAAAACACAGAACCAAATGATCACTAGCTCCAAGGGGCCTTTCATATGTGATATCCTCGATGTCCGAACTACTCAAGGTGAATACTAGGTCCAGTCTTGCTGGATCATCCCCACCTCTCTCTCTTTCTCTGGTAGTATCTCTAACATGTTGATGCATGAGGTTTTCCAGTACCACATCCATCATCTTGGCTCTCCATGATTCAGGACCCCCGTGGGGCTCCAGGTTTTCCCAATCAATCTCCTTGTGATTGAAATCACCCATAACTAGTAACTTTGTTCTCCCCAAGTGGGCTCTTCTGGGCACCTCGGCTAGTGTGTCTACCATTGCTCTGTTGCTCTCATCGTATTCTTCTCTTGGCCTCCTGCAGTTTTGTGGCGGCTTGTACATTACAGCAATTACCACCTTATAGCTCTCAGACTGAATTGTTCCTACTATGTAGTCCCTTTCGCCCATTCCATCCATTCCTTCCACTTCCTCAAATCCCCACCTGTTCTTAATGAGCAGTGCAACTCCTCCTCCCCCTCTGCTCCCTGTATCTTTCCTGAGGATTTGATATCCGGGTGGAAAGATTGCATCTGTTATCATCCTGGTGAGTTTCGTTTCTGTAAGTGCTATTATGTCTGGGGATGTCTCCTTTGTTCTTTCATGACACTCCTCACTTTTATTTGTTATAATATCTGCATTTGTATACCAAACCTTCAACTTCTTTTCTAAAACCGTAGTCTGGGGGGTACGTTGGGGTTGGGAAAGTGGGAAAACTGATGGGGAACTATGGGTGGTTGGTGTGAAGGTGGAGTTTGTAATGAGGTGGGTGGAATCATTGGGTATGGCATGTGTGTTTTGGGTTAGATTGTTTGGTTGCATTGGGGTTGTCCAGGTTGGGGGACATCTGTGTGTGTGTGTGTGTGTGTGTGCTTAAATACCAATGCTCTTCTTGCCGAATAAGGCAAACGGAAATTTGTGTATGCAATAGTTTCGCAAAAATCATTCTGAACCTAATGAAAAAAATGTATTTCATTGTGTTTGTTTATTAAATTACTGTAAACTTATCTAAAATATATTTAGTTGAATTAAGCTAAATTAAATTGCGCTTGTTACAATAAGGTTAGGTAAGTTTTCTAAAATTTTTTTGGTGCAAAATTATTAATTTTTACATTAACATAAATGAAGAAAATATATCTTTAAATGTATAAGATAAAATTTTAGAAAGGACTTAATTTTAAATGAGTTCTTGCTAATTGACCAGTTTTACCTGTTCGGCATCACATATATATAGGGGAATAAGTCTATTGAGTATACTTGGTAAAGTTTATGGTAGAGTTATTATTGAAAGAATGAAGAGTAAGACGGAGAGTGGGATTGCAGATGAACAAGGAGGCTTTTGGAAGGGTAGGGGGTGTAGACTAAGGGTTTACTGTGAAACATATAGATGAACAGTATTTACATAAGGGTAGAGGTTTTTGTGGCATTTACGGATTTAGAAAAGATGCATGACAGGGTTGATATGTGGCAATGTGGCAGATGTTGCAAATGTATGGAATATGAGGTAGGTTATTGAAAGCAGTAAAGAGTTTTTACGAGGATAATGAAGCTCAGGTTAGAGTATGTAGGCGAGAAGGAGATTATTTCCCAGTAAAAGTAGGCCTTAGATAAGGATGTGTGATGTCACCATGGTTGTTCAATATATTTATAGATGGGGTTGTAAGAGAAGTGAATGCTCGGGTATTGGCAAGAGGTGTGGGGTTAAAAAGATAAAGAATCTAACACAGTGGAAGTTGTCACAGTTGTTCTTTGCTGATGATACTGTGCTTCTGGAAGATTCTGAAGAGAAGTTGCAGAGGTTGGTTGATGAGTTTGGTAGAGTATGTAAAAGAAGAAAAATAAAAGTGAATGTAGGAAAGAGTAAGGTGATGAGGATAACAAAAAAATAGGTAACGAAAGATTGTATATCAGATTGGAGGGAGAGAGTATGGAGGAGGTGAATGTATTCAGATATTTAGAAGTGGACATGTCAACAGATGGGTCTATGAAAGATGAGGTGAATCATAGAATTGACGAGTGAGAAAAGGTGAGTGGTTCACTGAAGAGTCTGTGAAGACAAAGAACTTCGTCCATGGAAGCAATGAATGAGAGTATAGCTATACCAATGCTCTTATGAAGCATGGGTGGTGAATGTTGCAATGAGGAGAAGGGTGGAGGCAGTGGAGATGTTATGTCTGAGATCAATGTGAGGTGTGAATATAATGCAGAGAATTTGTAGTTTGGAAATTAGGAGGAGGTGCGGGATTACCAAAACTATTATCCAGAGAGCTGAGGAGGGGTTGTTGAGGTGGTTTGGACATGTAGAGAGGATGGAACAAAATAGAATGATTTGAGAGTGTATAAATCTGTAGTGGAGGGAAGGCGGTGGAGGAGTGTTAATGTTGTAGTTTTATAACTGTAGTAAGCATGCCTCTGGCAAATAGTGATGGAGTGAATGATGATAAAGTTTTTTTTCAGCACTGTACTGGTGGAATGGCAAAGTGTTAATAAAAATAAAATAATAAAAATATGATATATATATATATATATATATATATATATATATATATATATATATATATATATATATATATATATATATATATAATATATATATATATACATATATATATACATATATATATACATATATATATATATATATACATATATATATACATATATATATACATATATATATATATATACATATATATATACATATACATATATATATATATATATATATATATATACATATATATATATATATACATATACATATATAATATATATATATATATATACATATATATATACATATACATATATATATATACATATACATATATATATATACATATACATATATATATACATACATATATACATATATATATATATATATATATATATATATATATATATATATATATATATATATATATATATATATATATATATATATATATATATATATATAATATTTTTATTATTTTATATTTATTAACACTTTGGCCATTTCCCACAAGTACAGTGGCGAAAAAGAAAAAACTTTCATCATCATTCACTCCATCACTATCTTGCCAGAGGCATGCTTACACTACAGTTATAAAACTACAACATTAACACTCCTCCAGAGTGCCGGTACTTTACTTTCCATCTCCATGACTCACGTCCAGCCTGCCGGTTTCCCTGAATCCCTTCATAAATGTTACCTTTCTCACACTCCAACAGCACGTCATGTCCTAAAAACCATTTGTCTCCATTCGCTCCTATCTCCAATGCTTACACATGCTTGCTGGAAGTCCAAGCCCCTCGCACACAAAACCTCCTTTACCCCCCCTCCAACCTTTCCTAGGCCGACCCCTACACCGCCTTCCCTCCACTACATATATATATATATATATATATATATATGTTTTGCATGATGGTAGGATTGCTGGTGTCTTTTTCTGTCTCATAAACATGCAAGGTTGCAGGTATGTCTTGCTACTTCTACTTACACTTAGGTAACACTACACATGCATGTTTTTCTTCTATTTTTCTTCCTAGTTCTTGTTCTTTTTTTATTTCTGTTTATCTCCATGGGGAAGTGGAACAGAATTCTTCCTCCGTAAGCTATGCGTGTCGTAAGAAGCGACTAAATGCCGGGAGCAATGGGCTAGTAACCCCTTCTCCTGTAAAAATTACTAAAAACAAGATAAGGAAAAACTTCATAAAATTGGGTTGTCTGAATGTGCGTGGATGTAGTGCGGATGATAAGAAAGAGATGATTGCTAATGTTATGAATGAAAAGAAGTTGGATGTCCTGGCCCTAAGCGAAACAAAGCTGAAGGGGGTAGGCGAGTTTCAGTGGGGAGAAATAAATGGCATTAAGTCAGGAGTATCTGAGAGAGTTAGAGCTAAGGAAGGGGTAGCAATAATGTTGAAGGATCAGTTATGGAGAGAGAAGAGGGAACATAAATGTATACATTCAAGGATTATGTGGATTAAAATAAGGGTAGGATGTGAAAAGTGGGTCATAAATAGTGCGCATGCACCTGGAGAAGAGAGGAGTGTAGAGGAGAGAGAGAGATTTTGGGAGACGTTAAGCGAGTGTGTAGGAACTTTTGAGCCAAGTGAGAGAGTAATTGTGGTAGGGGACCTAAATGCTAAAGTAGGAGAAGCGTTTAGAGAGGGTGTGGTAGGTAAGTTTGGGGTACCAGGTGTAAATGATAGTGGGGAACATTTGATTGAACTTTGTATAGAAATGGGTTTGGTCATAGGTAACACATATTTTAAGAAAAAGAGGATAAATAAGTATACAAGATATGATGTAGGGCGAAATGACAGTAGTTTGTTGGACTACATATTGGTAGATAAAAGACTGTTGGGTAGACTTCAGGATGTACATGTTTATAGAGGGGCCACATATATATCAGATCACTTTTTAGTTGTAGCTACAGTGAGAGTAAAAGGTAGATGGGATACAAGGAGAATGGAAACAGCAAGTAAGAGAGAAGTGAAGATTTATAAACTAAAGGAGGAGGCGGGTAGGGTAAGATATAAACAACTGTTGGAGGACAGATGGGCTAGTGAGAGTATAGGCAGTGGGGTAGAAGAGATATGGGGTAAGTTTAAGAATATAGTGCTAGAGTGTTCAGCAGAAGTTTGTGGTTGTTGTTGTTGTAGGTTCGCCGGTACTGCCGGCCCGGGTCTTCTCCAGAAGGTGACCCGGCCTTGGCTCCCAAGGATGGGAGTGTCTTGAAGGATGTCTATGTCTTGCTGGGTATCGATGGCTCCCAGGGATGGGAGTGTCTTGGAGGCATGTCAGCGGTGAGCAGCTGACGATGCAAGGACGGCTCGTTGAGGCTGCAACAGCAGGCAAGTCAGGGAAGGCCAAGAAAGTAGTGGTGACAGGGTCGATTGGAGCCACACCCCAGCTTTAGCTAAATAGAAAAGTGCTGGGGAAACTTAGCTTCTCAGTGAGTGGTCGATGGGAAGCTTCTACTCGGTGAACTGTTCAGGTGAATCATTCTGTAGTGCTCTGAACTTCTTGGAGATTTGGTCTACTGCAAATGGGTTTGTGAAGTCGTTTAGGTGATGTGAGAGGAATTGGAGTGCTTGTTCTAGTGAGCATCTGTTCCTGGGGTCACAGGTGAACTTGACAGTTCCATGCGTGAGTCGATGGTGGACTTCTTGTGCAAGCATTGTGTCTCTAAATTGTCCAGTGGTATAGAAGAAGAGACCAGGTGTATCGATGAAGGAGGATTCAATATCAACGTCTGGAGGGTTGACAGTAGTAGTAGTGGTGTTGGTGGAATGAGTTCTTTGCAGGAATCTCGCAAGATCGATATTTTCAACTAAAACTTTAGCTCTCTTAGCTGGTGGGAGTTGCCGGATTTGAGCTAGCTGAAGATCGAATAGGTTGTCCGAGGCCTCTGATTGGTGCACGGCAGTGGTGGTGGAAGGTGCTTGTGGTCTCTCAGTGGTGGGAGTCTCTGGTTGGTCCGTTTCCATGGTGGAGGGAGGAGCTTGTGGTGTTGGTGGTGGTGGTGGCGGTGGTGTTGGTGGTGGTGGTGGTGGCGGTGGAGTGGAGATGTTGACGATAGTGGTGGTAGCTTGAATGATGTCAGATGAAGGTGGCGATGCAGGGAATGTAAAGTTTGGCAGGTTGTTGAGCTGGAATAGTTCATTAATGGTGTTATTGAATGACCCAGGTGAAGCTACATTATGTACATGGGCTTACATGATGCAGTAGAGAATTTTGGTGGATTCACCAGCAGGCAGTGGTGGTGTAGTGTTGGTGGAGGCAGCCGCTTGTGTGGCCTGGAGAATCTTGGTGGTATCAGCTTGGAGTTTTGTGATAGCAGCGTATGTAGTGGTCTGGGCAGTGGTTTTCTTGAGTTGATCTAATTGTTTTTTGTGTATTTCTCGTCGGACTGGACACCTGGCAGCAAGAGTGTGATGGTCATTTTTGCAGTTTAAACATTTAGGTGGAGTTGTGGTGGTGCTGGACCTGTAGTCGTGTCCTTCGTTACTGCAGGTGGAACAGAACTTCTTATCCTTGGTTGGGCAGTCTTTGGTTGTGTGCAGGTATGAATAGCAGTTAAAGCATTGTGGGATTTGTCTAAATTTCTCTGCTTCGATATAGGCTGGGTTGATATGGAAATAGTGTATAGCCAGTCCATCGGTGAGAGCTTTGTCTGCCATGGTGACGTCACTGAAGGTGGCCTTCAGCATGGAGGAAGCATTAGGTATTTTATTAATAAAGTCCACCTTTGCCCAAGGGTTCTGCGTTTCTATAGATGTCTTAATTTCATTTGTATCTTGAGTAGTAATGAGAGAGTCCAGGCGTTTGAGGAACACAGTCCTCTTGGCCCTCAAGGCTGGGGAAGTCTAGACTTGGAATCCCCGGTCTTGAAGCGTGGTAGTACTAGAATTGGTAAGAGGTTTCTCAGCCTCAGTGTCGTCGATACAGACGACAATGAAGGCCGCTTTGAGTGACAAAATCGCGGTGAATTTGACTTGCAGACTGCTGCTAACAGGCTTTATCTTGACTCTGTTAGAGAAATGCATCATGGTGATTATTGCGGCCCCAGAATTGGGCCCCAATGTATATATCTATTTATATGTGATTGATGTATATTTCCATTTTCTATAATTTTATATTGCTGATATTCTCGATAATAGCTAAATCGTTAATATCTTGCTTTATATTATTATTTGACCTATTTGACTTATATTTGACATTATTTGACTTAGCTTCTGTAATAGGTAGGATGTAACATTATAAATTGTGCTCATGTTTGTAGTAGCTGCCTTGGAGTTGGCAAACTACCGATTATGACACTAGGCTTGTTATGCTGCCGGCGCCTAGTTGCTGGGAGGGAGTCACGTGATTCCACCTGAGGTGGGTGGCTGCTGCTCCTTCCTCGAGAGCACTACGCAGCTGGACATCGTTGAGACAACACCTCTCTCCTGTCTCTGCTTGTTTTCTCGCCATTTAGACTCTGTTTGGGTAGAGTATGTGTTCGGTGGTGAGACGAAACATACTTCTCAGGACTCTGTGTAACTCTGTTCACAGAGGATAGACTAGACAGTGATTTTCGACGTTTTACTGGGTTGTGTGTCACATTGACACTGAGATAACTCAGGTCTCTAGCTACAGCTCCTGACCTAATTCGATAAGGCATCTGTGCACCGTCACAGTTTGGGATTGTTTATGCTGAACCTTGCTTCAGTAGTAAAGGAGTTTTGTGACTGTTTTGGAGGATCTATTGATGGTCCCCAGTTTGGGTCGATTTTCTATCTCCTTGTTCCTGACGCTGTGTTGCTGTTGCCTGTTATATTGCTGTTCTGCGAATTGGTCATTTTACTGGTCAATCAAGCTGTTCTGATTGTCAGTTTGTTAGAGAAGCTAGCTTATGAGAAGTTCAGTCGGACACTGGCTGAGTCGAGTCTTAAGAGTTACCTGGAGATCACTCATACACACATATATTCTTATTTGCATATATCTTTATTATTGTACTTATTGACATTGTACCTGATGGTACTTCAGAGTCATTTGGATATATGTGCCCTCAGCACAGCATTATTGTATGTGAGAGCAGTGTAGGAGCTAACCTCCTAATTAACCTCCTAATGTATTACTTAATGAACATTCTGATCATATGTACATTTATTTACTTTGAAACCCTAGACACTAACTTTGTTAATAAACATATTAAATTTTATACTTTGGTTAGTACCCTATCAGTTGTAATCCTCATGAGGACTATTGAAAATGTTGGATAACTAGACTAGGATACTGACTTTGTTGCAAGAGCCCAGTAACAGGCTGGATACTAGAAGGGCTATCCTTTCTAGTGTTCACTGGAGATGTCTATTACTAATAGATATCGTGTCATTTTGTAACAGTGATGCAGAGCGAAGTAAAGACTTCTCCCGGCGGGGATCGCAGGGAAACTGGTCGTCGGTGTGTTTTCGTGGTGAGTTTGTGGTCATAGGAAAGTGGGTGCGGGAGGGAAGAAGAGCGATTGGTGGAATGATGATGTAAAGAGAGTAGTAAGAGAGAAAAGGTTAGCATATGAGAGGTTTTTACAAAGTAGAAGTGATGCAAGGAGGAAGGAGTATATGGAGAGAAAGAGAGGTTAAGAGAGTGGTAAAGCAGTGTAAAAAGAGAGCAAATGAGAGGGTGGGTGAGATGTTATCAACAAATTTTGTTGAAAATAAGAAAAAGTTTTGGAGTGAGATTAACAAGTTGAGAAAGCCTAGGTAAAAAATGGATTTGTCAGTTAAAAATAGGAGAGGAGAGTTATTAAATGGAGAGTTAGAAGTATCGGGAAGATGGAGGGAATATTTTGAAGAATTGTTAAATGTTGATGAAAATAGGGAAGCTGTGATTTCGTGTATAGGGCAAGGATGAATAGCATCTTATAGAAGTGAGGAAGAACCAGTTGTGAGAGTGGGGGAAGTTCGTGAGGCAGTGAGTAGAATGAAAGGGGGAAAAGCAGCTGGGATTGATGGGATAAAGATAGAAATGTTAAAGGCAGGTGGGGATATAGTTTTAGAGTGGTTAGTGTGTTTATTTAATAAATGTATGGAAGAGGGTAAGGTACCTAGGGATTATCAGAGAGCATGCATAGTTCCTTTGTATAAAGGCAAAGGGGACAAAAGAGAGTGCAAAAATTATAGGGGAATAAGTTGGTTGAGTATACCTGGTAAAGTGTATGGTAGAGTTATTATTGAAAGAATTAAGAGCAAGACGGAGAGAAGGATAGCAGATGAACAAGGGGACTTTAGGAAAGGTAGGGGGTGTGTAGCAGATGGATCTGTGAAGGATGAGGTGAATCATAGAATTAACGAGAGGAAAAAGGTGAGTGGTGCACTGAGGAGTCTGTGGAGACAAAGAACTTTATCCATGAAACAAAGAGGGGAATGTATGAGAGTATAGTTATACCAACGCTCTTGTATGGGTGTGAGGCATGGGTTGTGAATGTTGCAACAAGGAGAAGGCTGGAGGCAGTGGAGATGTCATGTCTGAGGGCAATGTGTGGTGTGAATATAATGCAGAGAATCCGTAGTTTGGAGGGGTTATTGAGATGGTTTGGAACAAAATAGAATGACTTCGAGAGTGTATAAATCTGTAGTGGAGGGAAGGCGGAGTAGGGGTCGGCCTAAGAAAGGTTGGAGGGAGGGGGTAAAGGAGGTTTTGTGTGCGAGGGGCTTGGACTTCCAGAAAGCGTGCGTGAGTGTGTTAGATAGGCGCGAATGGAGACAAATGGTTTTTAGGACTTGACGTGGTGTTGGAGTGTAAGCAAGGTAACATTTATGAAGGGATTAAGAGAAACCAGCAGGCTGGACTTGATTCCTGGAGATGGGAAGTACAGTGCCGGCACTTGAAGGAGGGATGTTAATGTTGCAGTTTTATAACTGTAGTGTAAGCATGCCTCTGGCAAGACAGTGATGTTCTTTTTCGGTCCACACTGCCTTGGTAGGAAACGGCCAATGTGATAATATATATATATATATATATATATATATATATATATATATCTTAGGTAGTAGGTTGGGAGACAGCAACCGCCCAGGGAGGTACTACCGTCCTGCCAAGTGAGTGTAAAACGAAAGCCTGTAATTGTTTTACATGATGGTAGGATTGCTGGTGTCTTTTTTCTGTCTCATAAACATGCAAGATTTCAGGTACGTCTTGTTACTTCTACTTACACTTAGGTCACACTACACATTCATTTACCTACAAGCATATATATACACACCCCTCTGGATTTTCTTCTGTTTTTCTTACTAGTTCTTGTTCTTATTTCCTCTTATCTCCATGGGGAAGTGGAACAGAATTCTTCCTCCGTAAGCCATGCGTGTCGTAAGAGGCGACTAAAATGCTGGGAGCAAAGGGCTAGTAACCCCTTCTCCTGTATATATTACTAAATGTAAAAGGAGAAACTTTCGTTTTTCCTTTTGGGCCACCCTGCCTCGGTGGGAAACGGCCGACGTGTTGAAAGAAATATGTATATATATATAATATATATATATATATATATATATATATATATATATATATATATATATATATATATATATATATATATATATATACATGTATGTCGTGCGATTAGGTAAAACTGGTCAATTAGCAAGAACTCATCTAAAATTAAGTCCTTTCTAAAATTTTCTCTTATACGTTTAAAGATATATTTTTTTCATTTACATTAATGTAAGAATTTATAATTTTGTACCAAGAGAAACTTTGAAAACCTACCTAACCTTATTACAACAAGCGCAATTTAATTTAGCCTTACCCAACTAAATATATTTTAGATACGATAACATTAATTTAATAATAAACAAACACAATGAAATATATTTTTTCGTTATGTTCAGAATGATTTTGGGATATTATTGCATACACACACACACACACATATATATATATATATATATATATATATATATATATATATATATATATATATATATATATATATGTCGTGCCGATTAGGTAAAACTTGCGATTTTGGCTTAAATAGCAACGCTCTTCTTGCCATATAAGACAAGCGAAAATTTGTATATATGCAATAATTTCGCAAAAATCATTTTGAACCTAACGAAAAAAATATATTTCATTGTGTTTATTATTAAGTTTTTGTAAACGTATCTAAAATATATTTAGTTGGGTTAGGCTAAATTAAATTGCGCATGTGTAATGTAAATATTATGCAGAGAATTCGGAGTGTGGAAATTAGGAGGTGTGAAGTTACTAAAAGTATTAGTCAGAGGGCTGAAGAGGGGTTGTTGAGGTGGTTTGGTCATTTAGAGAGAATGTATCAAAGTAGAATGACTTGGAGAGCGTAAGTTAGGTAAGTTTTCTAAGTTTGTTTTGGTACAAAATTATAAATTTTTACATTAACATAAATTAAAAAAATATATCTTTAAACGAATAAGATAAAATTTTAGAAAGGACCTAATTTTAAATGTGTTCTTGCTAATTGACCAGTTTTACTCTATTCGACAAGACATATATATATATATATATATATATATATATATATATATATATATATATATATATATATATATATATATATATATATATATATATATATATATGTGTGTGTGTGTTTGTGTGTGTGTGTTAGTTACCATTTTGTCCTAGGCACATGTCGATTAGACACTAGGCCTGTTGTATGTATGTGTGTGTGTGTAACGAAACACTTCGAAATGTTTCGCCCTGCCGGAATTGAACCGGCCTCCGTGCGTGAAGCAAGAGCGCTAGCCACCATGCCATCGGGCGTGTGTGTGTGTGTGTGTGTGTGTGTGTGTTGTACGTGCGTGTGTACTCACCTATTTGTAGGTGCAGGGGTCGAGTCATAGCTCCTGGCCACGATTAGAATCCTTTTGCAATTATTGTGTGTGTGTGTGTAATTTATAATCTGAAATAGTTTAATTACTGCCCACGCTCACACAGAGAAGCTATGATCCGACCCCCCCAACAACAAATATGTGAGTACACACACACACACACACACACACACACACACAATAATTGCAATAGGATTCTAATTTATTACCAAACAAACCTAAAAGTACATGATGCTATATACATTAGGAATGAATACATGTAGGTGTGAAAGTTCTCGTCATACCTCTCGCACATAGGTGGTTGTAGAACATTGCGTGAAGTTGATAATGAAGATGAAGGTAGTTATAGCGCAGAGAAGGGAATCTAAGTTTTCCCATGTTAGGCATCTTCTTCTGAGCTGTGAAAAAAAGGTAAATAAATTTACTACCAATGGTACAAGATGATAATTTATCGTGTCATATTTTTGTAAACCAAACAACAGAACCTTTTGAATAAGTTATATACTGTAGCTACAACCAAATAATAATGATCCGATATATCCGTTGCCCCTCTATAAACATGTACATCCTGAAGCCTACCCATCAACCTTTTATCCACCAATACATAATCCAACAAACTACTTTCCTTGCGTGCTATATCATATCTTGTATATTTATTTATCCTCTTTTTCATAAAATATGTATTACTTATTACCAAACCTCTTTCTATACATAGCTCAATTAATGGTTCCCATTTACATTTACCCCTGGCACCCCAAATTTACCTACTACTCCCTCTCACTTGGTTCAAAACTCACCACACACTCGCTCAACATTTTCGAAAATCTCTGTCTCTCCTCTACACTTCTCTCTTCTCCAGGTGCATAAACACTTACTATAACCCACTTTTCACATCCAACCTTTATTTTACTCAACATAATCCTTGAATTTATACATTTATATTCCCTCTTTACCTGTCATAACTGATTATTCAACATTATTGCAACTCCTTCTTTAGATCTAACTCTATTTGAAACCCCTGACCTAATCCCATTTATTTCTCCCCACCGAAACTCTCCTATTTGATTGAAAATTTATGAAAATCATTTGGGTCTTTATAACCAATAAATAATGCAGTTTTATATTCCAAACCATATTCGTATATCAGTTAGACCAGATCTGTGCGTCTTAGATCAGACAGAAATATAACAATAGTGACAATTCCAAGTTCAAAATGATTAAAGAATTGAGAATGAACACTTTTTATTTTTTTCAGTGTTGTACCCTCTGGTCAGATGGTATTTCACAAAATAAATAGATTACTAATTAAAATTCAAGAAGGAAAAAGAGAACATACATTATGATATCAAAGTTTTGAATACACACCTGGCAACGGGGGCATTGACCCCCGGAACCCTCTCCAGGTATCCAGAAGGAATAATGTAAAAAAAAAAAAAGCATAATTGATAGCCATTTCGAGAGTTCATTTTTGGAGAAGAGGCAAAATATGTAATTTTTGTAAAGAAGTACTTTCAGTTATATAAATTAAAATCTAAAATACAGATCATGTTGATAACTAGTATGTTGATAGTAATTCAGAACTTAGATGATAAGCTTATAACTGTGTATGCATACAATCCACCATATAACAAGATGTGCTTCTTTGTCCGCTAGGCTGCTCCTACTCTTTCCTATATAAATTGAAATCTAAAAATAGAAATCATGTTGATACATGGAAAGTTTTTCGTTAGGCAGAAGGGAACAACACGATGTTCAATGGTGACAAATATCAATTGCTCAGATATAGTATGAAAGAGGTCAAAGGCATGTTATATGCAAAATCAGGAATTCCACTTTATAGAATGGAAGGAAAAGCGAAAGATCTGGGAGTAATGTCAATTGACCATCCTTTAGAGAACACAGTAAGTTTCAACATTCAGGAAAATTACTGGGTGGATAACGAGAACTTTCAAAACATGGGACATAATGCTAATGGGGACACTATTCAGCCCACACGTTTTCTTACTTTTAGAGAATCCTTCGGTGTTGACTCTATCCAAAGAAAGAGATATATCAGTGCTGTAACACATAAATAGATAGAGCAAATAAAGCATTTTAGCTATTGGGAATACCTCAGAGAATGGAATACGTATTCTCTGGACTGGAGGAGAAATTTATAATGATATATACGTAGAGGATACTTGAAGGCCCAGTCCCAAACATACACACTACTGTAACAACGTACTGTAATGAGAGATATGGGAAGAAGTGTAGAATAAACCAAGGGGCGCCTTGGGTACAATAAAAGAATGCTGTATTAAAATTCGTAGGCCTCGACTATTCAAACAACAGATACCAGAAATATTGCCGGAGCAAGTTTAAAAGTGTTGATGAGGAACCTGGTCACTACCTCGGGCAAGTGATGTATCAGCCAGGTTTTCAAGGAACACTCTGGTTGACCAGTTAAACAACAAAAAAGCCTGGCTACAGGCCGGACTGCTGGAATAGGAAGGCTTGAAGACTATCGATATCTGTCACAGGTATATCACTGGTCCAGTAAATATCATCTGCTTGGAGAATCCTAATTTTGGTATCATAAGGTACATAAAATGTACTACATTGCTCTTAATACATCTCTGTCAAACTTTCTCAAAATGGCCTGATATAATGAGCTTGCAATTCAATGAATGAATAATATTTTACTTACTTTCATCACTTTGTATATATCCACTAGAATTCCAACAATAACTATCAGCAAGATAATGATTCCTAGAGAATGAGGAGCTTTGCCCTCTTTTTCTAGACGGTTCTTCACCTCTGGTCCGACAAGTTCTTCACCTCCAGGGGGACACACCAAGTGCTGTGTTAGGTTGTAAGTCTTTTCCATATACATCCAATCCCTAAATAAAACAAATAATATGTCACAAAAGAATAAAGTTTTACGCTTCATATAATTGATAATGTTACATATCCTTAATAATAAAGATTGTGAATACATTTTTTTAAACAAATATGTCTGCCTCCTGAAACAAGATCATCTTCATAACTTTATTAAGAAAAGTATTTTTATAGAGTGTAAATGTCAACTAACTGGATATTGAAAGGAAAATATTTCCAATCATTTCCAGCTTTTATCATTACAGTATTAAAGATGTTTATAAGTTTTCTCTGGTTACCATGGTAACTAGAGAAAAAAAAATGTGAGAAAACTCTGTAGTTGAAACTGTGGAATTTAATTAAGAGTTTATATCTTACATCTCTCCCTATAATTCTTTCTTTGATATATACCCTTAAATTCACAAGTGGATTTACTTAAACTGTATTTGGATAAATACTGAATGCTATAATTACTGTATAATCATGAACTTCCCCTGACACTGAAAAATGTTATAGTTACCTTAAGTGAAATGTATATAATGGGGTTATTAAATTGGTAAATTGGGACTTAGCTCAATAACATCAAGAGCGTTTCTGTAAGGATATACTAAATCGTTATAACTATGACCATAACTTTTAAAAGGGGTGGACCGGTAAGCAGCGGAAGGCGTCGGTCACAGGACCAGAAGCTCCAACGGCGAGTCATTATCTGATCAAGACCCGTGTCAGGAAACACTTGTCCTGTTTCCTGACGAACCTTACCTAACCTAAATGATTATATTGAATGAAACCGTCGAGGAAGAAAAAGAATTCACACCAATATACTGTATTAACCAGTTTACATGCTACAGTCTGTCAGTCAATCGCTGTCCCACATCTGCAGTGTCGATATCCGGTTTAGGTCTTTGAGCGGGATGAGATTTGGGAGGGGTGTGGGCGTGGCGACAGGTGTAAGTGTGGGGAATTAATGTGTGGTTGAGGGAATGGCCAGAAGGGTGAGAGTAAGTGGGTGACGTAGGTACATGTTGCCGCTGTGTGGCGGGGTACAGGGGTGAAGGTGGGTTGGCACGCGTCGTATATTAGTTCCGAATCCTGCTCTGGTCATAGTCTTGATGCTAGTAAAGGGAATTAGAACTACCATCCACTTCCTTGGGTGAAATCTGATGGTCTTAAATTAAAAGAATGCACAAGTAATTAAACTGATAGACAATTGAAAATTGGAAATAATTGTGTAAATTTCCACTTAAGGTTACAAGTCTTTTGTGCAGACATTGTATTTAGATAACAATAAAATATTCACTAAAATTTGCGAAAGAATAATCTATAAACTTCAAAACACTGGAGGAATAGAAGAAAAAAATATTACAGTTGAAAACCAGAACACTGATAATAGTAAAAAAAAAAATGTCTTCATGGGTGAGAGTCACACACTGGGGTACCACAAGGATCAGTGCTTACACCAATGATGATCTTAATGTACGTAAGTTTAGACCTGCCAGAAATAATAAAATCTATACGAATATGTCTGCCGATGAGATAAAGGATCCGATGCAAAATAGACCATAAAAATTACTGTAAATCTTAACAAGCAGACTTATGTAAATTGAGAAAATAGTGAAAGATAGATGATAGAATTTTATGTTCATTAGTTCTATATTGTGGAAATGGGATTAAAATAAAAACAGGCCACTCGAATAGCGTAAACTCACACTCTGACTCAGTGTTAGAAAACATCAAACTAGAGAAATATCTTGTGGTTATTTTTAACAAAATATTTTTACCCGAAACGTATTTAAAAAAAAAAAATTGCTAGGTCAGTTTTTGACGTTGTGTTCAAGGTCACTTTGTTAACGCTTTTAAATTTTCTTCGCATGCTAGTTTATTTTAAATTAAGCAAATTTAGGTTAGCTTGGGTTAAATTTATACAAACCTATAAAACATAGGTTTAATTATAGATAAATAAATTATAGAAAGCGGATGCAATTGGTCTGGCAAGGAGGTTATTTAAATGCAGTTCTTAGGAACCCTTACAGCATCGGCAAACTATGATATATACTCATAATATTTGCAGAGCGAAATCTGAATATGGAATAGTCGTGTAGTGTTCGCTCCCTAAATATGTACATATGATTTCAAAAGTTCAAAAATGAGCTTCAAAATGGTCCTCAGGGTTACAAAATGTTAAGAAAAATTACTGAATAAAAGGAAAAAAGAAGACAGAACTATATAAAGCCACAAAATAAAGCAAGAAAATTTCTTATTACCACCAACAAGGAAAACACGAAGTTATTATAAAGAAAAAAAAATATGCCAGAAATATAGAATTTTTTTTTACAGTGATAGAATAAAAAAAATTATATTATCAATATGGAAGCAATAGGAGCTACATTAAAAAATATATAATAGTTTGAACACTGAAGAAGGAAGATATGATGTGGCTACCAACAGGTAGCCACAAATATGTAAAACAGAAACCTCTCAAATTACCAAGATATTACAGTGAACACTGTTAACAAGATCGCCAAGATGCAAGCCAACGCTAGACAGATAACCTGATGCCATCTGATGTAGTGTTTCCACTTGTACTGAAGCCAGCAGGTGACGAGAGGGTGTCTCAGCAGGTTGTATTGCTTGTAGCGAATAATACATTCTAAGAGGTGGTCGTGGCGCCAGGCCTGGTCCACCTTGGCCAACTCCACTCTGGCCATTAATTTCCCACTCTCCGTTTCAAAAGGTTCTCTCAAAAGTGGGTTTTGATTGCCGGTATTTATGTGAGTGGCACATTCGTTTCTGTGAGTGCCACTTTCATTTTTGTAAATGACGCTTTCATTTTTGCCTACAATAAAGAGATACAAATATTAAATAAATTGCATAGTTTGGTATGATAAGTTCTTTAATCCATTTTTCATTTTTTACATTAATTAAAAGCGACACAAATATCACAGGTAAAAGAAGGAAAGCTTTATTTTATATTACTAAAATATACTAATAGCAGTAAGGAATTGTATTAAAAACACATTTCATACCTGGTAGTGGATATGCCTCATCCAGGTAGTGTACTAAGTAACGTGTCTGTTGTTGTGTATCTTCACTGTTATCTGGGGTTTGTATACACTTGTCCATCACACGTCTGACTAAATCTGGATAATCCTTCACAAGCAAAATCAAATTCTTGTTCTTCAACTTCTTTTCTAAAATTCCTTTGGCAGGTTTGAAGGCATCTTCCCAGAAGCAACTGTCTATGATAATTTCCATCATTTGTCTGTAAATGAAGACCATAGTCAAATTAAGAGTAAGATTTGTGCTATTACAATCATTATATATGTTATGTTTATGCATTAGAAAAGTAAAAAAAAAAATATTCAGGAGTCATCATATGCCTCATCTCACCTCTACTTTAATATCTAAGATGTGGAAATTATTTTATTATTCAGGAGACAAGTGCCGCCTCCTGATGTGGGTTTTAATCGTTTACATGACCCACATTAGTTCCTCCCACCGTGGGTAGCGGACTGATCACGTTAATACTACTACGACTTCCATTATTAATATTATAATTATAACGAAGCGCTAAACACGAAGTAACCTGTTAACCACCAGTTAAAAATTATTTAATCCATAAAATGATTATTTAATTAAAGTGAGTTTATACTGAGAGATATATACCTCTTGGTGCATATAATCCTGTGTTTAGGTGGGAGTCTTTGAGCTGTCCTTCTGTAGAGGTATCTATGGAATTATCTGTTCGAGATTACTTGATGTAATTTTACTATCTTCACTGACTATATATTAACGAATGGGTAATTTTTAGATTTACTATAGCCTATTTAAAAGAAAAGATGTAGGCACATTAAGAAAAAGTAATACTGTGGTTGAAACTGTGGCATTTAATTAAGAGTTTAAGTCATACATCTCCCCTTATATTTCTTTCTTAGATATATACACTTAAATTCACAAGGGGATTTACTTAAACAGTATTTGGATAAATATTCATTACTATAAATACTATATAATCATGAACATCTCACTAGAAATATTATATATGTTTAGTATGGTTCTTCCTGGAGTAACCCTGACAGAAAAAAATATTATAGTTACAATAAGCGGACTGTATATAGTGTATTTAAATAAAATTATGAGGTTACTAAATGTTTATTAATAAAATGAAATAAGAGATTACATTGTAACAATTATAAATATTAATTTTTAAAGGAGGTATCGGTAAGCCAGTGGAACGCCTCAGTCAGATGATCATAGGCCTGAGTCAGGAAACACGTTCACTGTTTTCTAACGAATCTTATCTAACCTGTATATTCCTAGGGAAGTATGGATCATCTAAATCATTAAAACCCGTAACAGGAAGCACTTGTCTTGTTTCCTGACTAATCAAATAAACCACACACCGGTCTGGTGTGTGGTTGGCATCCGCTTGCCCTCCCAGTCTGAAACTGGCGAGTTCCTCCACACTACCACTCTCCGAAAACTTACCCTACTTCTCCTGTTGTTGCCTTTGCAACATTTCACAGCTCCTGAGGACGCACTGAGAAGTGTGAAAGAACTTGATCTAGAGATTTCCACCCCCGTGTCTTGTCTTGCATTGTTAAAATCGCCTGTCTGCGATTGTTTTGCTATATATATATATATATATATATATATATATATATATATATATATATATATATATATATATATATATATATATATATATATATAGGATGGGGTTCACCTCTGGTGCAAATTATGGGACCCATAGCCTCGGAGAAGTGGATAAAAAGGCTTCAAGGAAGAATACTTGGATTTCTTCCTGAAGCCATTTGAATATTCCACTTCCCCTACCACCCCATCTTTTCATTCTATATATACATATATATAAACTTTATTTCAAGACAAAATACATTGACAATATATATATATATATATATATATATATATATATATATATATATATATATATATATATATATATATATATATATATATATATATATATATAATAATATAATAGTTGAAAGATCAGTTATGGAAGGAGAAGAGGGAATATAAATGTATAAATTCAAGGATTATGTGAATTAGACACATATGCAGCACTTGGGTATCTTTATTGAGGAAACGTTTCGCACACAGTGGCTTCATCAGTCCAATACAAAGGAGAATCGTGAAGAACAGGAGGAGTTTCAGGTGGTCAGTCGATGTTGTCAGTCCATCAGTCCATCAATCAAGATTGATGGACTGACAACATCGACTCAAGGTTGAGGACTGACCACCTCAAACTCCTCCTGTTCTTCACGATTCTCCTTTGTATGGACTGATGAAGCCACTGTGTGGCGAAACGTTTCCTCAATAAAGATACCCAAGTGTTGCATATGTGTCTAATTTACCAACTCGTCGGTTCTCTGAACCATTCATCTACAAGGATTATGTGGATTAAGGATCGGATGCGAAAAGTGGGTCATAATAAGCGTGTATGCACCTGGAGAAGAGAGGAGTGTAGAGGAGAGAGAGAGATTTTGGGAGATGTTAAGCGAATGTATAGGAACTTTTGAACCAAGTGAGAGAGAAATTGTGGTAGGGGACCTAAATGCTAAAGTGGGAGAAACATGCAGAGAGGGTGTAGTAGGTAAGTTTGGGGTGCCAGGTGTAAATGATAATGGGAGCCCTTTGATTGAACTTTGTATAGAAAGGGGTTTAGTTATAGGTAATACATATTTTAAGAAAAAGAGGATAAATATGTATACAAGATATGATGTAGGGCGTAATGACAGTAGTTTGTTGGACTACGTATTGGTAGATAAAAGACTGTTGAGTAGACTTCAGGTAGATGGGATACAAGGAAAATAGAAGCAGCAAGTAAGAGAGAGGTGAAGGTTTATAAACTAAAAGAGGAGGCAGTTAGGGTAAGATATAAACAACTATTGGAGGATAGATGTGCTTAGTGAGAGTATAGGCAACGGGTTGAAGATGTATGGGGTAGGTTTAAGAATGTAGTGTTAGAGTGTTCAGCAGAAGTTTGTGGTTATAGGAAAGTGGGTGTGGGAGGGAAGAAGAG